>NW_021024591.1:0-19220 GCF_004153795.1 Camellia sinensis
TTATTTTATTTTTTTATATTGATTTATATTCATTTTTCTTTTTTTAATAAATGTAAGCAACAACTTATATATGCACATATATCTATAAATTTGTTCAAGTCATTCAATAAAGGTTGGACACCACCTGTGAGTCTAAATGTATATAAATAAATGAATTCAGTTTGGCCGAACAACCTTGTTGAATTGCCGAAAAAAGGCTCTATTTAAGAAAAATGAAACCCATTTGTAGAGGGAGAAAATGGAAATGCAAAAGTAGACCATGAATTCTATGTTGTTTTAAAACTTTTTACTGAGATTCACAGTAAACAAAAAGCTCTATTTTGTAAGCACAAACATATGTACCTCTAATCCAAGAACCAATCTTAAACTAATTTGCAGAGAGCAAGATCAATCAGTGTTAAATTTTTACTTACAAGAACATGTCTGCTCCTCTCTTCGTTGAACTCTTGCAGACGTTTCCCACAGACGGCGCCAATTGTGAGACCATGAAATATCCTTTCACATAGATGTTGTAGAGATCCAACGAAGGGATGAATTTTGTTCCTGTGTATTTGCAAAGATGAGCATGATCGGCGCCACCCAACCGGGGTTGCCGGCCGGAGACACTCCGATGCTAAAGTTAGGCCTCTGATTGAAAGAATAAAGCTATGGACATCAAGAGTGTTGGTGTGTAGCGTAGAGAGAGAGAACATACCTTTCTTCTGGGATGCCCCCCACCCCCTTTATATAGATGGGGGGTGTGATATTTGTTTGGGCTGAACCCATTGTAGGCCTTATTTGGGTTAACCCCAATAAGCAGATATATATGTTTTTTCTGGCTCCTCGAAAATGATCGATAAGAGAGTTCTTCAACACTTTGAACAAGGAAGCTACTACCTAGCTTCAAGGTGGACAACAATAATATAAAAGCAAGAAATTTACACTAGTTAAGCAAGCTTGTAGCAGGGTGGCTAAGCTTAAGCTCTAATCCTCCCATGACCACAAGGTTCCAAGTTTACATAAGGAAAGCCATAACAAAGTAAAAATGATCAACTCAGACAGATTGGCTGCTATATCCTAAATATGCCAAACCCGAGAGGATTTACAACAACACAAATATAATATTCAAAGCATAAAAAGAGCACATGTATGGGGAGGACTAGAACCCTTTCATAAGCCCATATTCAATTCATATCACACAAAAACAATATAAAATAGTGCTAAGAGTACTGAAATTTACAAAATGAAGTGAAAAGAAAGTGAAAAAGTGGAAGAAAATGAAGCGTGCACAACTAGTGAACTACCCAATTGAAGGGTGGGTAGCTCACTCACTTTTAGCAAAGTTTTATGTCACACCCCAACTCCAGGCATGACTGGCTGTGGCCCACAAGGACTTAGCCCAAGGCACACGTAAGCCTAAACATGAACCCAAATTCACAAAGAATAAATGTGGCAATAGCCTAGAAATAAATAAATCAAAACCCAAACCAATGACAAGTCACAAGTATAAACGGTAAAATCAGCCATAACCAATTTCCAAAAATATATACTAAATGGAACACAGACCGCCAATAAAATAAAATAATTCTAAATAAAGTCCAACCATAATGTATGCACAAAACTGGCATAATAAGCTAAAACAAAACAATGAATGTCCTAGAGGTCCATGAAATTGAGTCTCCACTACACCATGAGTTCATTCTAAGTCCTTCTAACACCCAGAAGTGATAAACAACTAAGTCAGCTGATAGCTCACTGAGTAGCAACATGGATAGTAAATACAGTTTTGAAAATAGGGTTTAATTCTAAAATAAGCTATCTATCACAGAAACTAGATTGACATACAGTTTTGATAATGATAATCTGTTTAAAAAATAAGGTTCCACAGTTCAACAGTTAAAATACTCATCTCTTAAGAACACGGTAAATGATATTTTTCACTTAATTTTATGAGTACCAAGAATAACAAGTAACATGCCACAAAGTTCTCAAGGCAATAAGCTCGTTGGATCTAATATTGAACCAAGAGTCATCCTCGGGGTGGCAACCTGGGCCTTTTCTCTAAGACGATCCGATTAAAGATCACCTATCCTAGCCTAGGTCTTTTCCTTACAATCGTTGAGCACTAGAGTCATCACGGCCCAATCCGGATCTGTTCCCTAGTGGCGAAAGTCACCACACACAGTGGAATAATATATAGACAAAATACATAAACCTACAACCTCTTCATCAATGAACTAAATAATAATAGAATAAGGATAAAAAAGAAAGAAAGAAGAAAACTTAGGAGAGCTATACTTTGATGATCACACACAACACAACACACAACCAATCCTTCCTTTGTTGCAACTTTTTTCCCCCCCCAATCTCTCTCTCTCTCTCTCTCCCGTGGCTACTGCTGCTACTGCTAGGAACACTAGGGTTGTTTTTTATATATCTAAATAAAAGGTTTTAAATTATTATCTCTTTATATTATTTTATTTTCTGTCTCCGTTAATTTAAATAAAATATAACTATTATTATCTCAAAATATACTTACTAACTTGCCCCCTATTTTTAAATTTTTTTTTATAATAAATCTTGCCTGTAAATTAAAGACTTTCACCATAAATTTATTTTAGGTTTTAAAATTAATTAAAAGACCCTCCAATAATATTTAGTTTGCACTTAAAGATTCACAAGCAAAATATTTGAGATTGTAAAGTAATTATTACTTAATTATTTATTTGATTTGTATATTCGGGTTCTCACATTTTAAACTTAAAAATAACTCTAAAATCAGTATAAAAGGCAAGGGGAAAAAAGAAAAGAAAAGAAAAGAAAAGATGGTGAAGATGGCCCAAAGCTCACCTCTTGAAAAAGAGGATGATCTTCTTAGTTCACAAACGACAATCTAAGCACTCTTAAGTATCTGAAATTGTGTTCAAAAACCTTAGCAAAAGCTTCAAGTTTAAGCTTGTATGGTGTATCTATTGTGCATTTACATTGCAAGAAGGTAGAGAGGTGTGTTGGACTAGCTATAGGCTCTTGGGAATTTTCTAACCCCAAACCATTTCCAAACCTTGAAGGGGGGTGTTGTATTTATAGAATTTTAGCTACTCACGTTGGAAATATCTTCAAAGAAGACAGATGGTCCAAAGCATGTGCACAGGAGCAGCAAAATATCTGCTACGCTAAACATGGCCGGTCGGCCATGAGGATGTACGGTCGACCTAATGAAAATGGCCTGCCAGCCATCTGTTGGCCAGCTGTTCTCTGAGTGGTCAAGCCAGAAAAAATAAGGTTTTGGTCCAAATGGGGTGCAAGGTTTAGGTTTTAAAGCTTGAAACCAAATTCTTTTGTTGAAGATTCGAACGATTGCACAGCATAACATTTCAACATCAAGTATTAAGAGTGAAGCTCCTAAGTCTTAAAAGCAGTCAAAATGGGGTGTCTACAACGGCCAAAATAAACAACCAACCTTGTTCTTTTATACGGGTAGAGTCCTTGTTTTTCTCAAATGATCTGTATTTCTATCTACAGAAAGGATTAGCATTGATTAAACGTAATGTAATATACACTCAGATGAATCAATCCAAACAATATATGAAGCCCAATGAATACATAAAGCATGTCGTATTCAACTAAGGAGGGGTAACATTACAAGATGTTACAAAAAGAGGGGCTTCTTGTTATAGCTTACTTTTTATGCTCCTTGGAGGGGTTTAGTCTCCTCAGATCCGATAGCCCTACAGTTCGGATTCCCATGGTTCTGAATCTGGTTTCACAAGTGCAATGTGAAATAGATTAAACAAATGAGAGTCCAAATCTGGAAATTTTTAGAAATTCCATTTTAATCATAAAAGATGCCAGAAATGGACTGCATTGCCAGTTTTCGAAGTCGCCACCTAAATATTTTTGGTAAATTTAGGAAACACGTGACACGTGCCAAAAGCCATTTGTTCGTCATCACTAAAGTGTCTTGGCTTGGTAACATAGGTTTGAGAGGGAAAGGTCATGAATTGAGCACCTGACTCACTCGATCAAAGATTGGCCTTTACTAATCATGATGTGATTTTTATCAACATTATATGCTCTTATTCTGATTTATTATGCTATCTTACTATGTGAGGCACACAAGTATAGACTATGTCATCCACTTTAGAATGTTTTGATTTTATGATTGTTCAAAAAAGGGTTTTGAATGTGCTGCTTGAAAACGCGAGCTCATATGCACATTAATCAAATCATTCCAACTTAAGCAAATAGCCTTCATCCATAGGCATTCTGTCACGACCCCATCCCACCCCTAGTAGAATGGTGCCGTGATGGCCAATAATCCGAGATTACCAAAGGCCAACTTGCAAAGGTTCACACACAATCAGAGTATACATATGGGCCCTACATGTGCGGAAGCAATAAATTTAAAACTAAGTAGTCTATAAGAGTTGTGCATAGATCAAATGAAATGTCACACATCTTAACATGATCTTACAACTTGGATACAAATAAATAAAGTACAAGATACAACTTGATCAAAAGGCTTCTCAGGCCAACATATACAAAAGAAATAACTACAAGCCAAGAAGCATAATCTTCAAGATGCTACAAAACATGAATCCAAAAACATCTTGCAACAATCATCTAGGCGTCACCGCCTTCCTGCTCATCACCTACATATATATAAAAGAGGGTGAGCTTGGATACTCAGTTAATGATATTAGTAATAAAGGTTTTGCGTGAATGATATTCAAGATCTCTTTTCAAAACAATACATAGCATATCTTATACAAATCAAGGGATGAACCAAGTCCATCTATCAAGTCTTTCAAAGCTTCAATGGATGCTTACTAACATCATTATAATACAATGGATGACATTCCGGACAAACAAACCCACGCGGAAAATCGTCAGTGGCAAAACAAGGGTGCAGTTGCATTATAGTCCCCTGGCACTAAGGACTTTCAAAACAAGGGTGCAGTTGCATTATAGTCCCCTGGCACTAAGGACTTTCCCAGAATGTCATCCAAACAAATATAATACTAGATACAAAACTATGGACAATCATTCATGCTTGATTAAGTACTTTTCCAAAACAAAGCAAAGCTTTATCAAAACTTTATAATAGTTTTATTAAAAAATACCACTCACATAGTTCTTCGGGTGTGGGAATTACAAGCAAGGATCCAAGGCCTACAAGCACATAATAACTCCCATTGAATGTGTTCCAAGAAGACAAAGAGAGATGCTCAAAGATGGATATGAAATGCATCCTTAAAACAAGTTTTACATGAATGAAAATGATCCCGGCATTTCTTTCAAAACTAAGCCAAGACAAAGTAAAACATGTTGGGAGTCAAAACACTGCCTTTTCATTCAGGAAAACATGCTGGGCACTAACCAGGTCTAGGTCGAGGTCCCACACCTCTTGGCCGAGGTGTGTTCCTGACAACCACATTCAAGGAAATGAAGTCTGGGAAAAATCTGGGTTTCCCTCTTGAAGAACATGGAGAACATGAATGCTAAAATCATAACTTCTTCATACAAAAATCTGAGACTTCATGAGATGAGTTTGAAAACATGGACCTGGGTACCCATACTTAAAGATTTCATGGAAACAAACACAAAAACATGGAACTTGTTACAAACTTTCGGATCAAAACATGGTTTCCTTTCAAGAACACAAGAACCCCATTTTCTCTTTCTAAAACCGAACTTTAAAACAATGCATGGTTCATGAATCATGCTAGATCATGCAATGCAGCTAGACGAACAATAAGAACAATCAAATTAGATCAAGATTCTAACCTCAAGACACGAATCTAACGGCTTAAGGTGTGAAGATCAAGCTTGGAAATCTAATCCTTTTCTAAGAACTCCTCTTTCTCTTCCTAGAGCTTCTCTCTCTTCAAGAACAAAGACATGTAGCAAATGATATGTTTTCATACTAGCCTACTGACTTAACCCTCTGCTGGGACACGTGGCAACGCCGGATTGGATTTCCTTAAAAAGGTGATAGATTGACAAGACAAGAGCATGACAAAGCGTAAGCAACAAGTAGGGTGACATGTGCACTTCGGTGGGTAATGATCTCGGGCTAGGACAAAGCTTCGGCAAGTAAGGTCTCAATGATCTCGGCTAGGAAGGACAACACTTGGCCTAGCTGTGCCACACCTTGGCCTAGATGTGCCACACCTCGGTCTAGGTCGTACCAGTCCAGGGACAAGATCACTTTGGTATAACATCTCAGCCTAGATAATACACATCTCGGCCTTGGTGATGGACACCTCGGCCTAGATAATGACATCTCGCCAACATGTCAGGGTGACGGTGGAGGTCAACCAAAGGGGTTCCAAGATGGTCCTAGATATAAGATGTTCAAAGGTGTAACCTAGGCTCAAGATGACCCCGGCTAAACTCACACTAAGCAAGGAGCAAAGCATGCAAGCAATACTTGTGCAGAACAAAAATCAAGGTTTGCAAAAATGCAACTTAACAAGACAAGATCACGTTAATACATGCAAGCATGACTAGAGTAAAGTGAGGGTTGTTACATCCTACCCTCCTTAAAGAAGTTTGGTCCCCAAACTTGAGTTACCTTGTCCCAAAAACAACTCCAGATGTCGGATTTTCATTTCTTCTTCCATTTCCCATGTGGCATCCTTACCATAATGTTCTTTCCATTCAACCTGTACCATCGGTATCGACTTGTTCCTCAACTGTTTCACTTGCCTATCAAGAATCCGTATCGGCTTCTCCTCATAACCTAAATCTTCGTTAATCCCAATCCCGAAATGGTCAATCACATGCAGGGGATCCCGAATATACTTCCTTAACATCGAAATATGGAACACATTGTGAACTTAACTTAGTTCTGGTGGTAAAGCAAGTCTGTAGGCAGCTGGGTTAACCCTCTCAAGAATTTCAAACGGCCCGATGTAATGAGGTGCTAACTTACCTTTCTTCCCAAATCTTGAAACTCCTTTCATCGGTGAAACCTTTAGGAATACATGATCCCCAGCCTCAAATTCCAACCCTCTTCTTCTTTGGTCGGCATAACTCTTCTGTCAAATCTGAGCAGTTTTTATCCTTTGCCGAATGAGCTTAATCTTCTCAGTTGTAAATTGAACTAGCTCGGGACCAATCAAAGCTTTATGTCCTACTTCAGTCCAACATATTGGCGATCTGCACTTCCTTCCATACAAAGCTTCGTACGGCGCCATGCCAATACTAGCTTGGTAACTGTTGTTGTAAGCGAATTCTACTAATGGTAGATGCACTTCCCAATTTCCCTTGAAATCCAATACACATAGTCTGAGCATATCTTCGAGTGTCTGAATCGTTCTTTCTGTTTGTCCATCGGTCTGGGGGTGAAAAGCCGTGCTAAACTTCAACTCGGTCCCCAAGGTAGTTTGTAGACTCTGTCAAAATCTAGAAACAAACTTTGGATCTCGGTCTGACACAATGGACATCGACACGCCATGAAGTCTAACAATCTCATTCATATACAGTACAGCAAGTCGATCAGCATTGAATGTAGTCTGAACAGGCAAGAAGTGTGCTGACTTAGCTAATCTGTCAATGATAACCCAGATCGAGTCCATACCTTTCTGCGTCTTCGGCAAACTAACCACAAAATCCATGGAGATGTGTTCCCATTTCCACTCAGGAATTGACAAAGGTTGAAGAAATCCTGCTGGTCTTTGATGTTCTGCTTTCACTTGCTGGCAATACAGACATTGAGATACAAACTTTGCTACCTTTTTCTTCTTGCTTGGCCACCAAAAAGTCTGCTTCATGTCTTGGTACATCTTGGTGCTTCTTGCATGAACGGCAAATTTGGAACCATGGGCTTCCTGTAAAATCTTCTTTTTCAATTCTGGGTCGTCGGCTACGCACAATCTCCCTTTGAACTTGAGTACCTGATTTTCAACGGTATACCCTGACCTCGGTTTAGTGATAATCTCATCAATTACCGCCCTGAAAAATCTGTCTTCCATCTACCTGATCTTCACTTCCTCAATGATAGTCGGCTCCACTGAAATCATTGACAAACATGCTGAATTCCCAACCAACTTCCTGCTCAACGCGTCGGCCACTGAGTTTGCTTTACCTGGATGATACTGAATCTGCATGTCGTAATCTTTCAATAATTCAAGCCATCTTCTCTGCCTCATATTTAATTCCTTCTGGGTGAACAAGTACTTCAAACTCTTGTGGTCTGTGAAAACTTGGCAAGAGGCTCCATACAAGTAATGACGCCAAATCTTCAAAGCAAACACTGCGGCTGCTAGTTCTAAATCATGGGTAGGATAATTCGTTTCATGAGGTTTCAATTGACGAGATGCATATGCTATGACTTTACCCCCCTTGCATTAATACACATCCCAAACCCTTATACGAAGCATCACTATAAATCTGAAATTCCTCAATACCTGTCGAGAGTACAAGAACTGGTGCTGTGACTAACCTCGTCTTTAGCTCCTAGAAGGCTGATTCTCTATCCTCGGTCCATTCATACGCCACTCCCTTCTGAGTTAGTTGTGTCAAAGGTACTGCAATCCTTGAGAAGTCCTTTACAAACTTCCTGTAATAACCTGCCAAATCCAGAAAACTACGAACCTCGGACACATTAGTCGGTGTCGACCAATTCACAACGGCTTCAATCTTACTTGGATCAACAGAGATGCCCTCTTCATTAATCGTATGGCCCAAAAATGAAATGTTGGAAAGCCAAAACTCACACTTACTAAGCTTGGCATATAGCTTTCTGTCTCTTAGAGTCTGTAGGGCAAGTCTCAGGTGCTTCTCATGCTCAACTTTACTCTTGGAATAGATCAATATATCATTGATGAAAACAACCACGAACTCGTCTAGGTACGGCTTGAAGACTCTATTCATCAGATCCATAAATGCCGCAGGAGCATTGGTTACTCCGAAGGGCATAACCAAAAATTCGTAGTATACCTTGTCCGAAAAGCAGTTTTCTCAATGTCCTCGGCTTTAACCTTGAGCTGGTGGTAGCCCGATCTGAGATCAATTTTAGAAAAGACTCGGCTCCCTGTAGTTGATCAAGTAAATCATCGATCCTCGACAATGGGTACTTGTTTTTAATGGTTACCTTGTTCAGTTCTCGGTAGTCAATACAAAGACGAAGTATACCATCCTTTTTCTTAACAAATAGAATTAGGGTTCCCCAGGATGAAGTGCTCGGCCTAACAAAACCCTTGTCTAACAACTCTTGTAATTGCACCTTCAACTCCTTAAGTTCGGCTGGGGCCATTCTATAGGGTGTTTTAGAGATAGGTTGGGTTCCCGACATAATGTCAACAGTAAATTCTATTTCCCTATCAACTAAGTGACTAGGCAAATCATTCGGAAAGACGTCGGGGAATTCTCTAACAATTGGGATGTCGGCTAACACGACGTTTCCATTCGAATCACTTAGTATACTACAAAGATAACCTTGACACCCCTTTCTGATCAACTTATAAGCTCTCATGGATGAGATCAAGTAAGGTGGAGATACTACTCTTTTACCCTGGAATGTAACCTCGGCTTGGTTTGGGGGTTTCAACGTGACACTTTTGGAAACACAATTTATGGATGCATGATTCGCTACTAACCAATCCATTCTCAATATAACATCAAAATAAGTCAAGCTTAACGGTATCAAATCAACTAACAATTCTACATCCTCAATCACAACATCACACGCCCTATAAACGGATGTAACAATCATAGTTCTCCTAGATGGAACAGATACAGATAACACATAATCAAGGGGTTCTAGTTTCCTATTCAACTTCTTGGCAAACTTAGTAGATACAAATGAATGCGTAGAACCCGAATCAATCAATATGTATGCATCTTGAGAGCAAATTGGGAGGGTACCTGACACTACTGTCTCAGCGCTCTGGGTGTCTCCTAGCACTAGAGCAAAAACCCTGCCCTGCCTCATCTGTGCCTTTCCGACGTTGCTTCTCCGTGCAGAGCCCGAGGCACTCCTATTCTTCTTACCATTGTCAGCCTTTGCCTTCGGACAGTCCTTCACCCGGTGACCCATCTCGCCACATTCGAAGCAAGCCCCTGACGCCCAACGATAGACCCCGAAATGTGGCTTCCCACAACTTGAACACATTGGCTTAGTATCACCCTCTTGATTCGAGTTGCTGGAGCTGCCCACATTCGTCTTTTTCTTGGCGTTGAATGGAACTCAGCGATTATCATAATTCTGCCTCTTCCTCTTGCTCTCTCCTGAACTCTGGTATCGGTTTAAGTTAGCTTATGCCAGGATGGCCGTGTCTAATACCCCGGCATAAGTCGGCATGTTGAGCATGTTCGCTCGGCCCTGTATCGGTCCACGTAACCCACTTTCGAACTTCCTAGCCTTTCGGTATTCGTCGTCAACCATGTGAGGAATATATCTTGCCAACTCGGTAAAAGTACGGTCGTATTCCGCCACTGTCTTGTTACCTTGTGTTAGAGTCTGGAACTCTGTGGTCTTGCGGTCTCGGACACTAAGGGGAAAATGCTTGTTGTAAAATAGCTCCAAAAATCTGGCCTAAGTCAAACTCGGATTACCTTCTCGAACCATCATCCACCATCTTCGTGCGTCGTCATCTAACGTGAATGCTGCCAATGACACCTTCTGAGCGTCAGTACTAGAAAAAATCTCAAACATCTTCTTCATTTCCAAAACCCACGCTTCGGCTTTCATCGGCTTTATACCCCCTTAGAATCTCGGCGGGTTCATTTTCTTGAACTCCTTGATCAAAGTTATTGTGCCGTCCCCATATAAGGCTGGCTACGGAGACACTTGTGGCATGGGAGGAGGAGGTGGAACTGCATGTCGGCCGTTTGTCTGCTCGGCCTAAGTAAAGGTGGTGCTAGTGTCTTGTGGCCTAGGTTGTCTTAGCTCACGGACCAAACCTTCGACCAACCTTTCTAATCTGTCCAATCTATCCTTGGAATGATCTCGGCCAACTGGAGGTCTACCCCTTCTCATGATGCTAAGAGCATGCAAAATATGACTTTAAAACAAAATGAGCAAATAGACATGTATGCAAGGAACAAATAGTCATGCCGAGATGATGCGCACCTTGTCAAGTAGCAAGCAATATGATGCAATCCAAATATCATTCTGAGGGAATCCGATGCTCTTTAGGACTCAAAGTGTGTGAATAACGTACTATAAGGAACTCATGCTCTGATACTAATCTGTCATGACCCCATCCCGCCCCTAGTAGAATGGTGCTGTGATGGCCAATAATCCGAGATTACCAAGGGCCAACTTGCAAAGGTTCACACACAATCAGAGTATACATATGGGGCCTACATGTGCAGAAGCAATAAATTTAAAACTAAGTAGTCCATAAGAGTTGTGCATAGATCAAATGAAATGTCATACATCTTAACATGATCTTACAACTTGGATACAAATAAATAAAGTACAAGATACATCTTGATCAAAAGGCTTCTCAGGCCAACATATACAAAAGAAATAAATACAAGCCAAGAAGCATAATCTTCAAGATGCTACAAAACATGAATCCAAAAACATCTTGCAACAATCATCTAGGCGTCACCGCCCTCCTGCTCATCACCTACATATATATAAGAGAGCGTGAGCTTGGATACTCAGTGAATGATATTTGTAATAAAGGTTTTACGTGAATGATATTCAAGATCTCTTTTCAAAACAATACATAGCATATCTTATACAAATCAAGGGATGAACCAATTCCATCTATCAAGTCTTTCAAAGCTTCAAAGGATGCTTACTAGCATCAATATAATACAAAGGATGACATTCCGGACAAACAAACCCACGCGGAAAATCGTCAGTGGCAAAACAAGGGTGCAGTTGCATTATAGTCCCCTGGCACTAAGGACTTTCAAAACAAGGGTGCAGTTGCATTATAGTCCCCTGGCACTAAGGACATTCAAAACAAGGGTGCAGTTGCATTATAGTTCCCTGGCACTAAGGACTTTCCTAGAATGTCATCAAAACAAATATAATACTAGATACAAAACTATGGACAATCATACATGCTTGATCAAGTACTTTTTCAAAACGAAGCAAAGCTTTATCAAAACTTTATAACATAGCTTTATTAAAAAATACCACTCACATAGTTCTTCGGGTATGGGAATTACAAGCAAGGATCCAAGGCCTACAAGCACATAATAACTCCCATTGAATGCATTCCAAGAAGACAAAGAGAGATGCTCAAAGATGGATATGAAATGCATCCTTAAAACAAGTTTTACATGAATGAAAATGATCCCGGCATTTCTTTCAAAACTAAGCCAAGACAAAGTAAAACATGCTGGGAGTCAAAACATTGCCTTTTCATCTCAGGAAAACATGCTGGCCACTAACCAGGTCTAGGCCGAGGTCCCACATCTCTTGGCCGAGGTGTGTTCCCGACGACCACATTCAAGGAAATGAAGTCTGGGAAAAATCTGGGTTTCCCTCTTGAAGAACATGGAGAACATGAATGCTAAAATCATAACTTCTTTATACAAAAATCTGAGATTTCATGAGATGAGTTTGAAAACATGGATCTGGGTACCCATACTTGAAGATTTCATGGAAACAAATACAAAAACATGGAACTTGTTACAAACTTTCGGATCAAAACATGGTTTCCTTTCAAGAACACAAGAACCCATTTTCTCTTTCTAAAATCGAACTTTAAAACAATGCATGTTTCATGAATCATGCTAGATCATGCAATGTAGCTAGACGAACAATAAGAACAATCAAAGTAGATCAAGATTCTAACCTCAAGACACGAATCTAACGGCTCAAGGTGTGAAGATCAAGCTTGGAAATCTAATCCTTTTCTAAGAACTCCTCTTTCTCTTCCTATAGCTTCTCTCTCTTCAAGAACAAAGACATGTAGCAAATGATATGTTTTCATACTAGCCTACTGACTTAACCCTCTGCTGGGACACGTGGCAACGCCGGATTGGATTTTGTCAAAAAGGTGATAGATTGACAAGACAAGAGCATGACAAAGCGTAAGCAACAAGTAGGGTGTCATGGCCACTTCGGCGAGTAATGATCTCGGGCTAGGACAAAGCTTCGGCAAGTAAGGTCTCAATGATCTCGACTGGGAAGGACAACACTTAGCCTAGCTGTGCCACACCTTGGCCTAGATGTGCCACACCTCGGTCTAGGTCGTACTAGTCCAGGGACAAGATCAATTTGGTAAAGCATCTCGGCCTAGATAATACACATCTCGGCCTTGGTGATGGACACCTCGGCCTAGATAATGACATCTCGGCCAACATGTCAGGGTGAGGGTGGAGGTCAACCAAAGAGGTTCCAAGATGGTTCTCGATGTAAGGGGTTCAAAGGTGTAACCTAGGCTCAAGATGACCCCGGCTAAACTCACACTAAGCAAGGAACAAAGCATGCAAGCAATACTTGTGCAGAACAAAAATCAAGGTTGCAAAAATGCAACTTAACAAGACAAGATCATGTAAATACATGTAAGCATGACTAGAGTAAAGTGAGAGTTGTTACACATTCAAGAGATATATCAAATAAGCACTTAGCCTCATGGTAAACATGCTTGATATGGCAACAGCAACACACATGCAATATGCTAAAGCAATAAATGCTCACCTAGTACTCAATCGAGGCAAGCCAAAAGAAATGAAACCATTAGAAAAATGCATGCTTTACTATGCAAGTGACTAATGTAACACATACAAAATGCAACTACGAGGTTTGGTCTACTAACATAGCACGTGGCTTAACTCAAAGCATGCGATTTAAGTAAGAAATGAAAATACAGTTAGAATGATGAACCGAACCTAATGCATACAAAAATGAGTATTTACACATGGGAATGATATGAAAATGTAAAACATGGTGCTACCATTGCAAGCACATAAATAAAAGGGAGAAAGAATTGGGTTTAGAAGACATACACAATATTACAAGTTTGCCCTCATACAGGAGGGTCTGAATGTCCGAATGTTTAAACTAATTGTTACAATGCCAAATTAACTAATTAATTAACTAGCTATTACAAGTTTTGAATGAAGCTACTAATTAAGTACAACATATTACTATTTAAGCATTAATTTAACGGGCCACGGGAAGTGAGGAGTCGCACATGCATGAATGAGAATATCCGCCCGAAAACTCCTCTTATTTGTTGCCAAAAACCATTTTGTTTGTAGTCAGAAAATTAATCTATTTTTGCCCCAGCTTCTGCTTTGTTCTTCTATGAAAATGACACTGCTTGCCTAAAATGGAGTGGCCGGCTAGCCTTAAAAAGTGGTCGACCGGCCACTATTTTTGGATTTTGCCTTGATGCAGCAGAATGGAAACAGAGCAAAAACATAGTGTTTCCAGGGGATGTTTGTCCTCTCTGCCTCTCCCTATCATGGAATAAATCAAGGGAGGAATAGAATTGGTCCACAAACCATCAATCGTCGCAAGGTTGTTGCGTGCTGATCTATGAACCAATAAGACAAAAAGATCAATGAAATGAACTGAAAGACCAACAACACCTCTTTCCTATCATGGAGTCACCTCAAGGAAAGGGGTGGACATCGCACCTTGAACCATTAACATCACTAAGAGTGTGTAATGATTCAAGACTCAATAGGTTCAATTAACGTCCAATCGAACCAGACTTGATTTTATTATCTTGTTTTTATCTCTTTTACCAATTTTATTAACCTCTTTTAACATTACCTTTCCATTAGTTAATTCATTTTATCCAAAAC
The DNA here is from genome assembly GCF_004153795.1 of Camellia sinensis. Classification (NCBI taxonomy): domain Eukaryota; kingdom Viridiplantae; phylum Streptophyta; class Magnoliopsida; order Ericales; family Theaceae; genus Camellia; species Camellia sinensis. The sequence continues at coordinate 14,713 of NW_021024591.1, forward strand.
TAAGAGTTATGTCCACTAAATGAAGAGAAGTGTCAAACAAGAAGTTGTTTATAGCATGGGAGAGATATAATGCCTTGGTAATGAACTTCTGAAGAGATTAAACCATTAAGCATGGTTGGTCTCTTTCTCAAGCCTTAAACAACAATCCATGGTTTGAAATAACTCTTATGCAAAGAAAATTGAGAAATGAGGGAGATTGCAGAGATAATTATTACAAGTGTGAGTATATGTATGAAAATTATGGAATAAAAAGCTATCAACTCAAATAGATCGGTGTCTAAGGCCTAAACCACCGAATCTATGAGGACTCACAACAATACAAGCATGATATTCGATGCATAAACTAAATAACACATCAAAACAGTCCTAAAACTCACAAAACAGTGCTGGAAAATTAGTTTGAAAGGCTAAAAAAAAGTAAGCAAAAGAATAGGAAAACAAAGCTAGTAAGCAAGCTTAAGAAAGGGTGGCTAACCCCTCCACTTTTTGGGCCTTAAAATCACATGTTTTAGCCTCTTAAAACTTTGAAAATTAGTGGTTTAAAGTTAGGAAACAAGTGGGAAACACAAGGATAAAAGCTTATGAAATAAGGTTCAAAGAAGGGTGGCCAACCCCTCCACCTTTGGTAGCTTTTAAATCACAAGTTTCAACCCACAAAAGTAGTCCAAAATAGAGTAAAAACAACAAAAAAAAGATGAGAGAAGAGTAGGCAAAACGTTGCAAGAGTTATACCTTTTAAGGGAAGACACTCTTTTGTTCACAAACCACAAGATGTTCACTCTCAAGGGCTGAAATTTTGGCTCAAGAATCTCAGCAAGAACCCCCAAAAATTGGTTTAGGAAGTGGATGTATAGTGTATGTATAGTGCAAGATAGAGAATGAGAGTGTTTGGCAAGTTTTTGAGTCTTAGCAAATTTTTCTAACCTAAAATCAAGAGGGATGGCCAAGTATATGTAAAAAAACAAGTGCCTCTATCGAAAATATCTATATTGAGCCAGCTGGTGCAGTGCATGCACATGGGGGAACAATTGGCAGCAAAATATCTGCCAGCCGGGCAACATGGTCGACCGGCCATATAAAGGGATGGCCGACCACTAAAATTGGCCTATTGGCCACCTGCTGGCTAGCAGGCCTCTGAGTGGTCAAGCTAGAAAAAAAAAAAAAAAGGTTTTGGTTCAAAGGGGGTGCAAGGTTTAGGCTTTGAAGCTTGAAACCGAATCCTTTTGATGAAGATTTTGAACGATTATATAGCGTAACATTTCATCATCAAGTGTTTAGAGTGAAGCACCTAAGTCTTAAGGGCGGTCAAAATGGGGTGTCTACAACAACATGCAAAACAATAACTTTTCATTTATATTCTTTTACCATACAAAAGATGACATATGCAAGTATACATTCATAACCCTAGATCCTAAATCTATAGCATATGTCACATATGAGTAAATTGAAGTAAAATGTTATATAGATAAGTTAATGTCCTAATGGCTATATCTTTCCAAGACAAGGCTTGGGTATAAAAAAGTAAGTTTTACTCAATACAGATAAAACCCAAGACTTGTAACAAAAATAGTTACAACAAGAAACCAAAAATGAGCCTTCAACTCCACGGTCCTCCCAAGCTAAGTCCTTGGTGGAGACATATCATCAGCACCTGAAAGTTGTTTTCTACATAGGGTGAGCTACAGCCCAATATAGATACTATAACATAATTTATAGAACTTAACAAAGTTATAAGATGAATGCGCATGCATACCATTTGTCAAACATTGTACTTTTCCATCTGAACCAATGTAATACCTTTATCAATATATTTCAATCCATGAAATACACTTTTATATCAGAAAATAGGGCAGTAGATACAAAATACTGGGAATCTCTAGGTACGTCTCTACTAGTAGGCTATATAAGCACTACCAAAACCATTTTACCGATACTAACCAGAAGGATCAGCATCTAACCATGTGGGTTTTTAGTCTTTCACCAAGGACACACAAGCCAATATCATAGCCATGATCACACCCCTTAACTAGATTCACCGATGTATTCACCATTTTTTCAATGCTTAATTATGAAACGATACTCAATGCAAGATGTATAAGTAATTAGTTTCAATTCACTTAATCCTCACGTAATTTCTACAACAATCAAGCTATCCTCCACCGATAGCCTAAGATAGATATTTCCATTTAACAGATAATTTCTAACAAAATATATAATCTCATTATTTTCAAAATTGGAGCAATATTACATAATCCAACTCCACCATCATCATCAACAGATATATTTATTTCATCTTTTCAAAACCCAACATCTTTTCCCATTTCTTTCATAAACAAAATATCAATGATTTTTCAACAAAACCTCCTTTACTTTTAAAATCACATTTGAATAAAGAAATTTCAACATTTCACATATCTCAACCATCACAACCTTTCTCAAGAACCCATTTGGAAACCCCTTTTCTATATTTCAAAATCAAACCCTAAGTTTAATCTGAAATCTCCAAATCACTAAACAATTTTCAAAGAAAAAATAACTAAGCTAAGAATCATATGAAAGGTTAAAGAAATCCCTACCTCAAGAGTAGAAGAGGAAGAAAGCAAGGATGAAACTTTAGCAAAGCTGAAAGCGAGATCCTCTCCGATTAGATAGTAGCTTTCGACAAGCTCTATCTTTTTCTCCAAAGAGCAATGGTGGAAGAATCAATGGATGATAGAGTATTTGAGGTTTTAAACATGAAGAGATAACCTAAAGTACTTTTTAGAATAATTTTAAATTTTTATAAAAATATATGTAAAAAAGTAAAATGAATGAAATATATATTTGACTTTTAATATTTGTTGGTTTTTTGAATTTTTTGGTGACTTCAACTTTAGGCTTTTTTTGGTGAGATTTCCAAACAACCCTAAGATAATAAATGTGTCAATGTGCTTGATAACTAAATAATTTAAATTCGGCTAATTTAAAATTCGTTTCAACGACTTAGTTATTAAATGAATAAATTTAATATAAATTATTTTAATGATTTTAAAAATTACATTTTGCCTCTTGAAAATTTTAATTTCGTAACAAATAATCATATTTATTAATTAAATATCATCAATTTTTAATAGTTTTTAATGATATCGAAATTATTTTTCAATTCATAAATTCAAGTACTTTTATTATTATATATGAGAGTAGTATATGAATTTTATTTTTTAAATTAATTCTCTTAAATATATTTTTTTTGGTAAAAGAGTATTTGTAATTTTTTAACTAGTAGTAACTCGTGCGATGCACGGGTGTATATGATTTAAATTAATAACTTAAAATAAGATTGAAAACATATGATGTGTTATGGTTTATGTTTAATATCATCTGCACTAATTGTCTTTTATTATTTATTTTCGATGAGATTTTGATAACCAAAAATATAAAAGTAATTTAATTAAAAAAAATAAATAAAAAAACTGCAATGAAACATCAATAAACATTATATATTGAGAACTATGTTTTGCTATGATAAAAATAATATTCTACTGCCAACCCATAAACAAAACAAAATAAAAGGCTTAATTATTCAAGTTTCTTATTAATTTTAATTTAGTTTTTGATATCAAACGTAAAAGAGTAAAATTTAGTATTACATAAAAACATATAAACTATGTGAACTCATCACCAAAATATCATCGAAAGATAAAATTTTTAAAAAAAAGAATATAATGGATTATTCAATGACCAAGTTAAATTGCTCTGAAATTCTCAAATAGGAAAGAGTTTTTTAGTTTGTGGTGGGAAATTCATTATGAGAATGATACACAAATAATTTTCGTACACATTTTTATTTTATATTTTATTTTTTTTTGTAATTTTGGTACATAATATTCAATATTGATGCAATAAAAAGAAATTCAAAAAACTCTTTAGTCGTCAAGTTTGGTAAAATTAAAATTTAGACAAAAAATGTAAATGTGTCGAGCATTTCAGCCATATTTATAACAATATAAAATATATAGAGAGAGGGGGAATACAAATGTGTGAAACCTTTCAGCTATACCTATAACAATATAAAATTATATATATTGAGAGAAATAGAAAGGGAAAAAGAGAAAGAGCAACATAGTAATTTTATATATGTTTATAATCAATTGAAAATATATAATAGATATATATATATATATATGCATTATAGGAGGAGAGAGATGTGAAATTGGATAGAATAAATATAGATTATCTTTGTTATATATATTAATTCAAATTTAAATTATCTTTATTTTGAATTTTTTGATATATATAGATTATCTTTATATAGATTTTCAATTCAAATATTTTTGAATTTGTGGTAGCTTTTTCTCTCTTCTTCTCTACTTTTTTTTTCTTATTTATTTATTTTTTATCTTTCTTCTTGTTGATGAGTTTATATTCGGATAACTATTATTATAAGAGCATATATTATTAAATTATAAAAAAATAATTTTATTTTAAATGGAAGGTGATGGGAGAGGAGTGAGTTTGAAACTTAAGTG
>NW_021024591.1:19245-38779 GCF_004153795.1 Camellia sinensis
GCAAGAACTAGAGAAAAGAAAGTGAAGAAATAGGGTTTGGATAGGTTTATAGAGAAGAGAGAGAGGACAAAAAAAAGGGATATCAAAAAATCTCTTTCCGAGTACTGATAACGCACAGACCACTCGAGCGACCAAACACACGCTCGAGCGACACAATGACACCTTTCAGACAGTTTTGGCAAACTAAAAAGCACTGCTTGAGTGAAGATCACCCTAGACTCCCAGAAGTTTTTTGCAAACTCAAAGTATATGGAGATACTCAAAGCACGACTCAGTAACCAAAACACCGCTCAGAGCGAACATAGCATAAATAGAAAAGAACATTTGAAAAACTAACTCCACTAACCATTTCAAACACAAACCAAGAATTCTTAACCACCAATAAGATGAATAAGGGTATTAACAATAGTTTAAAGGCAACGGAATTACAGAATCTATAAAAGACATGAAATGGTCGGATAGATCGGAGCCGTATATATGTCTCCTCTTTAAAAATCTCATCCTCGGAAATTAATTATAAACCAAACTAACCAACGGATTTAAATCAAACATTTGACCACCACTATAAACATGAAACAGGACTTTCAAACACGAAAATATTATTAATTGAGCTTCTAAACATTTATAATGTTACATATAAAACATAAATAAAATTCTTTGATACAACTCAATATCATCAAATAGGATCTGAATAATTATCTCAACGGGACTCAAACTATATACCACCCTCACTAAGTCTACCTCATTAAATTCCATGATTCACCACAATACCTTAACTAATGGAATAAGTCCTTGCTTCAATGCTTTAATCCTGAGAACTAGACACCAAATAGTTCTCTCTTCACTCCAGATTGGAACATCATCATCAATAACCTCTAACTCAAGCTAATCCATACGTGTGAAAGGATCAGGCTCGTATTTCATGACATACAAATAATTAAAACATGTCATGGACCCCAAAAGAGATATAAGGCGCAAGGCAAACGTAAGCTACCTCCTCAATTGCAATGTTGAAATTTTCAAGGCTAAAAATAGCGAAGAAAAAATACATTAGGACACAACTTCCCCCCTTTCCGAATCTCATAAACCCATTTCGGATGATATTTTACAGGAATCACATGATCACGCCCACCTCAAAAAGATAAGACTCTTCCTATATCGGCATACCTACTTCTGACGACTTTCGAGGCAGAAACACACCTCTTACGAATAAGCGTAATCTTCTCGCCCTGTTTCCATGAACTAAACTCTTGGACCCAACATAAGTACATAACCCACACTTCAACCTAATACACAGGTGAAATGCATACATTACTACAGGCCACATACAAGGCCATCAAAAGTGCCATAGAGCCAATGCCGCATGGAAACTATTATTGTAAGGAAAATTCCACCAAGAGGCACGAAGTGTATCTACGCACCCTTATAAATCGAGAATGCAAGCCCGAAGCAATGTCCTCTAAAATCTAAATGGTTGCTCAGACTACCTACAATCTAGGTGTATAAGCGGTGCTAAAGTCAACTTAAGGGGCCTAGGCCACCCTGTAGCCTCTGCACGACCGACGCCATAAACGTGAATCCTTATCCAAAAAATAGTCAGCTGGAACTCATGACATCCGCATTATGTTTCTAACATACAGGTCGGCCAAGGTAGTCTAGTGAGTCACCTCTTACGCATGGAATTACAAAGTGTGCAGATTTTGGTCAACGATTGAACTATTAACCTATACGCGTCGTTACCCCTGTTGAATCCTGGAAGACTCACAAAAATCCACTTGTGACATGCCCCACTTTCACTTGACTTAGGTAAGGGTTACAATACCTGCTTAGTTGTTGCTACTCGGGCGTCACTTGTTGATAAGGGAAGGCACCCGAAACAAACAAGCTACATCTCCTTCATCTCCCTCTGCCAAAACAAGTGAACTAATGTCGTGATACATCTTTATGCCTCTGGGGTGTACCGCTAAGGCATGAATGATAGAACACTCAGAGTACCTCTTCTCTACACGATTCCTAGTACAAAAGGGCGGTCTAAGTACCTTCTCTACCTTCCACACTAGATAAGTGCCACATAATTTTTTAAATTTTAATAGATTTTATAAGAATTCTAAGAATAGAGATTTGGATGCCTAAGCGTACACCCACTACATGTGCTTATATATATAGTATAGATCTTCAAGTAAAAAAGAGATTGAAAGTGATGTGGTGTAAAAGAATGGAGAAATAGTATTGTTGAAAAATAAAAATGTAATGAGTAAGAAAAAAAATTAAATAGTAACTAATCTTTAACAACCTTAGAAAAAAATAATAAAAATGGTGTGATATTATCTTGCATGATATAATCTCTTTAAGGATAAGAAAGTTACATATGAAATTTAAAAAAACATTGGAACTGTGTAAGGTGGGTAGGTTTTTTAATAGAGAGATGGTTTGGGAAAAGAAGAGAAAGAGTAGAAAGAAATGTTTTAATTTTTTGAAAATTGGTGAGAAGAGATTATGATGGGGGAGATTATAGAATAATTTGTTATCTTTCCATTTGAAATCCATAAATTAAGAAATAATTGTTATTTCTAAAATAATTAATAATTAATTAAATATATTAGTCAATAATTTTGTAAATTGAAAATTCAATAATTTTAGAATGAGAGTTTGGAGCTCCTAGAAAGTTTCTCACAAAAAATCATTTTCTTTATATAATATATAGATTATTAAAAATAAGAGAAAATTAGTCTAAGGTCTCTATTCCATTTTTAGTAATGGAAGAGATCCACAATATTATTTTGTAATGTCTAAGGTCTTTCAACCCTGACACCCATATATCACAGAGAAATTTGATTCTCTCAAATCTAACCGGTCTCTCCCTCTCTTCCTCTCCCTTTGCTCTTCTCTCCCCAATGAACTGCATCTCCATCGCCACTGTCGAAAGCTCTTTCCTATTGCTGCATCTCCTTCCGCCGCCACCATTTTTTCCCACATCTCCTCTCATGGTCGTGTCTACTCCATCAGTTCCTCTTTATCTCTCTCTCTATATATATACACACACACACACATTGATAGATTTACAAACTTCTGCTTTGTTTTGTCCTTACGGTATGAATATGTGATTATTGAACGCAAGTCCAAGAAATCTTTCATGGTAGGTTTGATCAGGTTTTGTTTCATCTAGAATTTTTTATCTTTCTCTGTGTATGTGCATGTATATATATAAAGTAAACAAATACATACAAACCATACACATGTAATATGAGTTTATTGAAGATTAGTGTTTTTTTTTTGATAAATATTCTATCTTTCTCTCTTTCTGTTTTTCTGCTGTTTTGTTTTCTTTATTGTCTGCAATATAGTTGATGCAAATATGCGTTTCTTCAAAATCTGTCTCATGAACAATGTGATTACGGTTTGTTTCATAATTTTGAATGGTGTTGATGGGTCTTAAAGGATTTGGGGATGTTAAGTTCTTGAATTTCGGATTTAAAGTTTTAGCGTTTGAGGAGTTGTATATGTGTTATGTATATGGACAAATGCAAATCACAATGAAGCCAGATACTCTGTTCCTTGAACTTTTCATTACTATTTCTTCAAATCCAGAGAAAATCCAGAGATATTCTCTAGAAATCTAGAGAAAATCTCTAGACTGGAATCTAGAGAATTTCTCTGGCCTTCCATGGACAAATGCAAATCATAGTGAAACCAAATGCTCTGTTTATTGAACTTTTCATTATTGTTTCTTGAAATCTAGAGAAAATCCAGAGAAATTCTCTAAAAATCTAGAGAAAATCTCTAGACTCAAATCTAGAGAATTTCTCTAGCCTTCCCATGGACAAATGCAAAACACAGTGAAGCCAGATGCTTTGTTCTTTGAATTCTTCATTACTATTTCTTCAAATTCAGAGAAAATCCAGAGAAATTCCCTAGACTGGAATCCAGAGAATTTCTCTGGCCTTCTTAGACAGAGAAATTCTCTTGATATATGTGTATTGGTTGTTGTTGTTGCTTATTTGGGTGATCGATTTGTGTATTGCACATCGTGATTGGAAAGACAGAGAAATTTTCTGGTGTTTCTTGAACTCTTCATTATTGTTTTTTGAAATTTAGAAAAAATCCATAGAAAATCCCGAGAAAATCTCTAAACTGGAATCCAGAGAATTTCTCTGGCCTTTCCATGGACAAATGCAAATCATAGTGAAGCCAGATGCTCTGTTCCTTGAACTTTTCATTACTATTTCTTCAAATCCAGAGAAATTCTCTAGAAAGCCAGAAAAAATCTCTAGATTGGAATCTAGAGAATTTTTCTGGACTTCCTAGAGAAATTCTCTGGATATATGTATATTGGTTGTTGTTATTGTTTATTTGGGTGATCGATTTGTGTATTGCACATCGTGATTGGGAATGCAGAGAAATTTTCTGGTTTGAACCTAGAGAAATTCTTGTGAAAACTAGAGAAAATCTTTGGAAATCCAGAGAATCTCTAGACTGGAATCCAGATAATCTCTCGAAGGCCAGAGAAATTCTCTGGATTGAATTTTCTCTAGATTGATGTTAAGGGACCTTAGACATAATGAAAATATTGGATGTCCTTTATGTTATCCGGGACTCTAAAATAATATCAGGGACTCTAAAATAAATTCCTTAAAAATAATATATATTTTAAATAAATCTCAAATGATATATTTATAATTAACTCTTTATTAAAATGTCACTCCAACTCTCTCCTAGGAGAGGTTGGAGGTTTAAGTCCTCCCCTCTTCTACATTTGTAATATTATGATGCTTTTTTTATAATAATTTAAAAAATGAGAGAAAAAGATAGTAAGTGTGAACATTCAAATAAGAAAACAAAAATGTTTAAGAGCACTATTAGAGCTCTACTTATGTGGTAGTGGGCCCCACTCATGAATGATTTGATGTATGTATCTTGTTATTTATTTGTTTATTTTTGGCTCCCTGCCACATCATTAGTGCCATTGTTAGAGTTCTAAATTTATAATTATGAATCATTGCTCATAAGAAAATTACAAATAAAATACTCGAGATTATCCTGTTGAAACACACTTCACATTGAGAAGTTATTGAATACTTCTGCAGTACGGTTATGTGGTGCTTCAAAATATATGATTGATAGAAAAGATGTGACTTATAATTTTGTATTGAATAATTAAGAAATATGAAGAATTATAATAAATGATAATTAATAAAAGAATACACACATGATACTTTAAGAATACCCAATAATTTTCTCTTCGGCATTGAACTGACAGGTTCAACCTTACCTTCAATAGTAAGTGTGACCATTCAAATAAGAAAATTACAAATAAAATATTCGAGAATATCCTTTTGAAACATACTTTGCATTGAAAGTTATTGGGTACTACTGCAGTACGATCATGTGGTATTTCAGAGTATGATTGGTAGAGAAAGTGTGGCTTATAATTTTGTATTGAGTAATTGAGAAATATGAGAAAATATGATAAATGATAATTAATGAAAGAATACAGACACGTGGTGCTCTGTGAATAAAATAATATTAGGGATCATGAAAGAAATATTATGAAATGCATCATAAAGATTTTTTATCCTTTGATTAGTGTGTGGTGTTTTATTGTATGTATAATCTAAAGGTGGATAATCTTTCATGATCATCTTCATGATATTTTTTTCATGATCTCTAGCATTACTCGAATTAAAAAGTTAGAGAGAAAGTTACAATACTTTCTCTCTATTCTACTTCTACATTTTCTGCACATTAGAAAGTTAGAGAAAGTAACAATACTGGTTGGTTTGTTAGGCTTAGGGTTGTAGTGCTGCAACTTTAAGTGTAGTCGTTACATCCTGAGAAGTAGACGTAGGTCAAACTTGAAACACCAGAGCAAGGGTGAAATCTATTTTAAGGAGATTGTATTCAACACAAGTCTTGACTATTGATTTCTAGATTTTATAGCAATAGTGCTGTAAGATTTTATTTTCAGATTTTAATTTATAAAATTTTTCTCTGAATTTGTTTATTTCTATAGCGATCCCGGGTTTACCCTTGTTGTACAGTGATCCGGACATGTGTCCGTGGATGTTGGTTGTTGTTTATTATCGGGTTTGCATCCTTTGTACTTTGTATATTGAGTTATAGGATGTGTTAGGCAGGTTTGTTATAGGTTGGTTGTGTTCGGGAGCCTAGTGTTGCTGTCCAGAATTTTGGACCTTCGCTCGAGCGAGGAGTTGGTCGCTCGAGCGAGAGTGGGGTTCGTGTTTGGTGGGTCGAGCCAGAGTGGCTCGCTCGAGCGAGCGGTTGCACCTGGTTCTGGACCTGAGAGCTGTCTTTCTTGGCTCGAGCGAGCTTCCTTCGCTCGAGCGGTCTGGGTTTTTCTTCGCTCGATCGAGAACTTCTTGGCTCGAGCGAGAGTTTTCTGTGTCTGGTCGCTCGAGCGACAAAGTCTTCGCTCGGAGCGGAGCGTGTTTATATCAGCAAGCAGCACGCGTCTTAAACATCACTTTTTTCAGTCCCCTTTCTTTGATTAACCCTAAATCCGACACCCTCTCTCTCTCATAACTTGCACTCTCTCTAAGGTTTGATCTCCCTAGGGTGTGAATCTAGCCTAGGGCCTTTGTTAAAAAGATAGCGGGGGTTGAGAGCTTCGATTTAATCTGAAAAAGTTGGATTTGGAAGCAAGTTGATCTTCGAGTCTTCATCTTCCTTTGTGCTAAACTTCGAGGTAGGGATATCCTACTCCTCTTATGGGTTTTGTCTTTAAATTTATGGTATTTTGAGATGTTGGGCTTGGTTTGGTAATTTTTGTGAAAGTTTGGGGCTTTTGTGTAATTTTACAAAAGTTGGGGTTTAATTCATAATAAACCTAGATGCATGTTTGGCATGGAAAAATGAAATGATTGTTGAATCCATGATGAAAAATGGACCTAAGGGTTGAAAAATGGTAATTATGGAAAATGGCCTAATTACATTGTTTGATTATTGGGATAATTAATGCGTAAGAAGATGAGGAATTGAAATGTTGATTGAATATCTTAATTTGTGCATTTATTTCTGTTTAGAGATAACTGCTTTGGGCTATCGGTGGAGGATAGTGATTGTTGTAGACAATGCATGATGATAAGGCAACTGAAACTAATCAATGAAATGTGTCATGGAACTTGACGGTTGATAGAATACATTAACTGTATGTATTGGGTGATTGTATATAGAACCAATGTGTTTTATATAGCTTATGTGTAGAGGAGGAGATAGGGGATGTACTCCGCGGTTTAGGGGAAGATAGGGGTGTCTCTAAACCGGATTAGTGTTGGAGAAGATAGGGGATGAACTCCGTAGACACAGCTCATATGCTTGTCTAGAGAAGTGTGGATACAGCTTATATGCTTATCCTTTGTGATGTGTGGATATAGCTCATATGCTTATCTGTGGATATAGGCTTTTATGCTTATCTGAATGTGAGATATAGTTTTTATACAATCTGTGGAAGTGATGATAGAGCTAGCATGCTTATTTGTTGAAAAAGGGAAAATGAAAGGTAAACTTAGACTCATAAGTTATCGCGTCCCGGGTTTACCCTTGTTGTACAGTGATCCGGACATGTGTGTCCGGATGTTGTAGTTGTTTATTATTCTTGTTTACATCCTTTCTTACTTTGTATTTGAGTTATAGACGTGTTGGCGGGTTGGTTACGGTTGGTTGAGTTTAGAAACCAAAACTAGTGCCCAGATTTTTAGGCCTGTCCGCTCGAGAGGAGTGTGGTTTCGCCTCGAGCGGGAATAACATCCATCCAGTATCTTGTTTGCATTGTTTGTGAGCTCGAGCGTAGGGTTGGGAGCTCGAGCGGAGGCCTGGGTCTGCATAAGTGCTGGCCCGAGTGCATTCTGCGCTCGAGCGGGAGGTTGGCCGCTCGAGCGGAAGTCTGTGAGTGGCCGCTCGAGCGGGGTGTTTTCGCTGACCCGTGGGTTATTGACGGTTAGGACCTAGAGCAGGATTTAACAGTTTCTGCTTAAGAAATTATCTGAGTTGAGCCTCTTTGAAACCTACTCTAAGTCTCATACTTTCTCTTCTCATCGTACTTTGCCAATATACCATGTACTCTGTCATGTGAGCAGTCGACCTCTCATCTAGGCACTTGATCTAGTAGTGAGTGATTACACCTTTGACACCTATATACACAAGATAATGTTGATCGTCAGAGGGCTTCATTTTAATCTGAAAATCTCGCGTTTTGGAGCACGTTAGGGTTTTGTCGTCTTCTCCTTTGGGACTCCGAATTGAGGTAGGATAACCTACTCCTCTCTATGGTTTTGTCTTTAAATTTTGTGTATTTTGGAGATGTTGGGGCTTGGTTGGGTAATTTTGTGAAAGTTTGGGCTTTTTGTGTAATTTACAAAGGTTGGGGTTTTATTCATAATAAACCTAGATGCATGTGTGGCATGGAAAAAATGGAATGTGAGTGAATCATTGATGAAAATGGGACCTAAGGGTTGAAAATGGTAATTATGGAAAATGGCACAAAATTGAAAGTTAATGGGAATGAGAGATAATATGGTGATTAAATTTGAGAAAATGAGGAAATGAATGTTGATTGAATATCCATTTGTGCATTTATTTTCTGTTAGAAATAACTTGCTTTGGCCTATCGGTAGAGGATAGTCGAGATTGTTGTAGACAATGCATGATGATTAGGTAAACGGAAACTAATCAATGGAATGTGTCATGGAACTTGACGGTGATAGAATACATTAATTGTGTGTATTGTGTGATTGTATAAGATATCACACAATGTGTTTATATACGTTTATTGTAGAGGAGGAGATAGGGATGTACTCCGCGGTTTGGGGGAAGATAGGGGATGTACCTCTAAACCGGATAGGTATTGGGAGGAGATAGGGGATGAACCCCGTAGACAGACGCTCATATGCTGTCTAGAGAAGTGAAGATAAGGCTCATATGCTTATCTTTGTGAAGTGTGGATACAGCTTGTATGCTTATCTGTGGATATTGTTGATATTCAATCTGTTGTAGAATGTGGATACAGCTTGTATGCTTATCTGTGATATTGTGTATATACATATCTGTTGAGAATGTGGAATATAGCTTTTATGCTTAATCTGAATGGAGATTAGTTTTTTATACATATCAGTGAGAATGATGATAGAGCTAGCATGCTTATCTGTTAGAAAAGGGAAAATGAAAAGTAATTGGGACTTGTAAGTCGTTGAACATAAATATGTAATTTGGTGATTGTATCAAGTGTTGACCAACATCAATTGCTAATGTTTTAGTCCATTGTCCATTGGTTGGTTTAGTGTATTCTACTGGGCTTGTGGCTCCCTATATGGGAATATCATTTTCAGGTACAGGAAGCATGCCACCTCCAAGGACATAGCTTGGGAGGCTAGAGGCGGACATAGTGTAGTTGTTTTACTTTTGATGTATTACATGTAACTTCAGCAAAGGGCTAATGTGTAAACGACGTTAGTAACTCTTTTGTGAAAACCCAATGTGTTAACTTGGAAAGCTGTAAGCCCGTAGGGCATTTTGTTTTGATGTTAACATGTAATACTTATGTAATGAAACTCAATGAAATAAAGGAATGTGGTTAGTTTAATGTTATTATTTTGAGGGCGTTACATAAGTTGTATGACATAAATTTGTAATTTATGTGATTGTATCAGTGTTGACCATCTATCAAATGCTAATATTTTAGTCATTGTCCATGGTTGGTTTAGTGTATTTCTACTGGGCTGTGGCTCACCCTATATGGGAATATCATTTTCAGGTGCAGGAAGCATGCCACCTCCAAGGACATAGCTGGGAGGCTAGTGGCGGACATACTTTTGTCGCTTAACTTTTGATGTGTTACATGTAACTTCAAGCCCAGGGCTTAATGTGTAATCGAGTTAGTACTCTTTTGTTGTAACCAAGTGTTAACTTGGAAAGCTGTAAGCCCGTAGGGCATTTTGTTATGATGTTAACATGTAATACTTGTGTAATGGAATTCTAATGAATAAAGGAATGCGGTTAGTTTAAATGTAAATGCAAGTCTTATTTGATGGGTTTAATGTTATTATTTTGAGGGCGTTACAATTTCTTTTATACAATTATTTGCATATACATTTACACAGAGAGTCGTTAGTTCTAACAATCTTAAAGCATGTTTTTATATTTTCTTTTTTAATACAGAAATAATATTCAGTTCAAAAAAAAAAAAATAGAAGTAATATTTTGTGTGAAATTTAATTTTGATAAATAGAAATAATATTATTTTTATCATTGGTTTTTACAAAAATTATATTATGTAATTTTTGTGAGTGTACAATTTGATGGTATATTTTCTTAAATCAATCGTGTCACTTATTTTCAGAAAATAATGACAACTGAAAATGATAGTACTAAGACTACTAATGCAACCTCTAACCCATTCTCCACATCTGTGTTGTTGGTAATGTCGACGGTTACTCTGGTGGTGCCGGTACATCTGTGTCGCTCGTAATGTCGATGGTTACTCCGGTGGTACCGGTCAATCATGGTGAAAAGCCAGAAAAAGTTCAGTGGAACTGACCTTTAAAAGCTTAACGCACAGAACTCATAATTCCTTTGAATTTATGCAAGAATGGATCTTTAAAAGTTGTAAAATAACATTTGTTAATTTTGAATGTGAAGCGGGTCTGGTTTTTCAAAGGAGTTGGGTATATGACATTGTGGTTCTTGAAGGTGACTCCGAATAGCTTATCAATTTGAAGATAGGCGAATCGGAGCTGCATCATTCAATCCTCAAATTTGGCACCAATTTGTTATTGCAAAGTATAGTTGCCCCTTTGTTCTATGATCTTATTTTACTTTACTAATGCAAATAGTGTGAAAATATAAAAATGAACAATGTAAAATATACATTTTTCATGTAAAATAGATGACATTGACAATATCATTTTTTTATCCATATAACTAATAAATTATTAATGAAAATGGAGCTCAGTGTTATGTGAATTAAAAATTTAAAGGAGCTTAATGTAATTACGTCAAAGCTGTAAAACTTACTGTATTTTTTTCCAAATATCAAGGACGTTAATGTAATTTATCTCAAAAAAGTTATAAAAAAAGACTCCCATAGAATAATAATAACAAATTAAAAAGGAGAGAGAGAAGAAAATTTATATAAAAAGATGAGAAAATTTCATTTTTACCCCTATATTTTACCTCAATTTTCAATTACACTCTCAGACTTTGAATAATTTAAATTTTACCCCCAAATTTTTTGAAATCGTATCAATTTTGCCTTTGCTGTCAAATCTAAAACGGAAAAAGTTAAAAAAAAAAATTACATTTTGACCTAAATTTTAAAAGAAAGATGTAAACTCACCCTCTTCTCCTCAAATTCTTTCCCTTCCCTCTCTTCCTAACCCCTCTTTCTCTTTTTTTTTCTCTCTCTCTCTCCCCCCTCCATTGATCCATATACCCAATATATATATATATATATATATGTATATATTTGTAAGAAGAGCTTGAAAGAGACAGGGCAACAATGTTGTTTTGTGGCTTCTGCTGAAACCCAAAAACCAAAGCTCTCTTCTCCTCTACCGCAGAACCCATTGCCTTTATCTTCTGAAACCTATGTTTTTCGATCAAAGCTTCCTGACATACCCATCTCCAACCACCTACCTCTCCATACTTACTGCTTTGAAAACCTCTTTCAATTCCCAGACAAACCATCATCATCAGTTCCACTGGTAAATCCTACTCTTTCTCCGAAAGCTACATCGTTTCCCCAAAAGTCACTGCCGGATTATCACTCATCGGCATAAAAAAAGGCGATGTCATCATGCTTCTCCTTCAAAATTGGGTCAAATTCGTCTGCACATTCATGGTTGCTTCAATGATCGGCGCAGTCACTACTACTTTCAAGCACGGGGGGTTGGCTTAGAAATAGACAGAAAAGCTCTCATCTTCTCATTGGCGCTGAAATGATTGAGCGTTTTCCTTTCACTTCTCTCCAAAAGAAAGTAGAAAGTTATATAAAAGAATTGATGAATCCCATAGTCAAGGGTTCTTGATGAGTGGTGATGAACAATATACAACTCTGAATTTTTTGTTTTGTAAATTATCATTGGATTACCAAAGAATCTATGCAAAATCAAGTTGAGATATTGAGGGAAGTTTTGTGATATTGAAACCAAATTGTGTTTCTTGCTCTTCCCACTTCAGCTCCTCTCCTGCAACAAGAAGAACTAAAAATTTTGGAGTAAGTGAATTTGGGTTTGAGAATTTGGAGTCAGTGAGTGAATTTAGGTTTGAGAGAAGTTGGGTTGGAGAATTGAGTGATTGCGATGGTGGTTGGTAGTGGTGGGAGCACTTGCAAGGGCAGAGGATAAAGGGAAGAATTGGAGAAAAATGAGAAAGCGTGAGTTTGGGTAGGAGAGGGTGCGTTTACATTTTTCTTTTGAAATTTGCGACCAAAATATAATTTTTTTTACTTTTACCATTTTAGATTTGACTGAAGGGGCAAAATTGATACAATTTCAAAAAGTTTGAGGGTAAAATTGAAATTATTCAAAGTCTAGGAGTGTAATTGAAAATCAAAATTAAAATATAAAGGTAAAAATGAATTTTTTTCTAAAAAGACTGCACCCAATAAATAAATAAAAAAAAAAGAGAGAGAAGAAAGTTAATAGAAAAAGACTGCACCCACTACAACAAAAAACACACTTTAGTGGCACTATACTAGCGGCATTTTTTTAAAAAAATGTCACAAAAAGAATATTTGGTGGCATGTTTTAGAAAAATGCCACAGAGCCACAAAAAATGTGATTTAATAGCATCAATTTTATAACATTTTATAAAAGAATGACACAAGAAATTATTTTAATGACATTTATCAAAAGATGCCACTAAATAGTAATGGCATTTTTTAAAAATGTCACTAAACTAGATAGATGTAAGTTACTTTTTATGGCATTAAGTGAAAGGTATCATAAACAAATATTTTATGGCATTTTGAGAAATGTCACTAGATTAAAAAATTTCCAAGCTATCTAATGTCATTTTTGAAAAAAAAAACAAAAAATATCAATATAATTCCAAAATTTTTTAAAATGAACAAAATAAATATAAAAAAATAAGTTGAACTCAATATAACATGTTATCAATTGGACCAATTTGAGACAAAATAAAAAATTTAAGGTTAAAATCGATTCAATTGAAATTACAAAAACTAAAATGACACAATAGCCAAAATAGAGGGACTAATAGTGTAATTTGGCCTAGTTGTTAGCATTTGTTAATGACAAATATGCATATAAGTGGCATATGTTATTCTTTTAGAGGTAAAATAATAAATTTTCTCAACTCAGTGAGTAATCTCAACAAATTCAACGATCATTTTTCATCAAAAATACTAATGGTATTATTAATTGGACCAAATTGACAAAAACTTAAAAATTAAAATTGATCTAATTAAAAATATAAAGATCAAAATTAATATTTATTTATTTATTTAAAATGTGAACAAATTTACTTATAAATAATTAAATAATTTTTTGATACACTACTATCAGTACAGGAAATTACACCTTTAGCGATTAAAAATGGCGACTAAAAAAAATTTGATCGCCAAAGATGCATGCTTTAGCTACTAAAAAAAACTTAGTCGGCAAAGGTACACATTTTAGCTACTAAAAAAAATTTAGTCGTGAAAGGTGCAATCTTTGCCTACAAAAAATAATGTAGTTGGTATTTGCTTTATGTTTGGCGATTAATTGGATTTTAGTCCTTGAAAATAGGGTTTTCAGCGACCAAAAAAAACATTTGGTCCCTAAATGTTCAATCTATAGCTACAAAAATTAATTTAGTCTGTATTTATTTTACTTTTGGCGACTAATTAAATTTAGTCGTTGAAGGCTGGGTTTTGGGCAACTAAACAAAATTTAGTCAGCAAAAAGTATAATATTTAGCCACTAAAAAAAATTTAGTAGCCCTTTAGTTGACTTTTAGGGACTAAATTTTAGTCCTTCAATTGTAATTAAAATTTTGCAGGGAGGACTTCAAACTTTTGGAGGGATTCCTAAATTAATTGGCGACAAAAGTATCTTTTAGTTGGAAAAAATTTACAACTCTTTTATTTTAGAGTAAATATCATTTTTCCCCCAAGTTATCATGCGTTTTTTATGTTGATCCCCATATTTCAATTTATTTTAATTTAGTACCTGAACTTTTCACAAATTGATTAATTAGACCCCTGCTGTCACCTTCCGTCCCCAATTGGACGGAATGTGTTGATGTGGGGGGCAAATTGATTGTATAGTTTGTGGGACAAATTGATTTTTAATTTGAGGGGTAAATTAATTTTTAAGGTATAGTTTGAGGGGTAAAATGAAATTTTAAATGCCATGTCAGCACATTCCGTTTAATTATAGATGCAAGGTGACGATAGGGGTCTAATTGATCAATTTATAAAAAGTTTAAATATTAAATTAAAATAAATTGAATTATAGGAGTTAACGTGAAAAACACGTGATAATTTAGGAAATAAAACAATATTTTCTCCTTATTTTATGGGATGAGAGCAGTTAAAACCCCCACCCAAAAAAAAAGAAAAAGGGCTAGGTTTTCAAAACTCCCCCCCTTCCCCCACTAAAAAAAAAAAATATAGTCTAGGTTTCCCCACTCACGTTTTAGAATCAAGATCCTTTACTTGGAGTTCGATCCTTCACTTCCTACTTGCAAGGTTATTTGGCTCATTTTTTGGCCCAATTTCAATGATTTGAACTGTTCATATTTTTAAATTTATTGAGTATATCACACTTGTAAAAAATCAAGTTGATCGGATATCAAAAAATATGTATTCGGAAAACTGTTTATTAAATTTTTTAAAAAAATAGTTTTTAGTTTAATGATCCAAACATATAATTTTTGATATCTGATCAATTTAATTTTTTACAGATATGATATATTCAATAAATCTTAAAATATAAACGGTTTAAATTATCAAAATTAGATCCAAAGTTGAACCCAATAAGACCATCTCCAACGGTGAACCAAACCTGGCATCAAATTTAAAATTTGGTGAAAAAGCCACTTTTTTAAGCTCCAACGGTTTCACCAAATCGATATCAAATCCAAAATTCAGCAAAAATGGTACCAAACTGAGTGCAGGCGAAGCATTTCACCAAATCACTGTTCCTAATCATTGGGATGAGACGAACGGGTCGACCATCCGGTTGACCACTAAAAAAAAAATATTTAGCCACTAAAAAAAATTTAGTAGCCCTTTAGTTGGCTTTTAGGGACTAAATTTTAGTCCTTCAATTGTAATTAAAATTTTGCAGGGAGGACTTCAAATTTTTGGAGGGATTCCTAAATTAATTGGCGACAAAAGTATCTTTTAGTTGGAAAAAATTTACAACTCTTTTATTTTAGAGTAAATATCATTTTTCCGCCAAGCTATCATGCGTTTTTTATGTTGACCCCCATACTTCGATTTATTTTAATTTAGTACTTGAACTTTTCACAAATTAATCAATTAGACCCCTGCCGTCACCTTCCGTCCACAATTGGACGGAATGTGTTGATGTGGGGGGCAAATTGATTGTATAGTTTGGGGGACAAATTGATTTTTAATTTGAGGGGTAAATTAATTTTTAAGGTATAGTTTGAGGGGTAAAATGAAATTATAAATGCCACGTCAGCACATTCCGTTTAATTATAGACGGAAGGTGACGATAGGGTCTAATTGATCAATTTGTAAAAAGTTCAAATATTAAATTAAAAAAAATTGAATTATGGGAGTTAACCTGAAAAACACGTGATAATTTAGGAAATAAAATGATATTTTCCCCTTATTTTATGGGACAAAAACAGTTAAAACCCCCACCAAAAAAAAAGAAAAAAGGGCTAGGTTTTCAAAACTCCCCCCCTTCCCCCACTAAAAAAAAAAAATATAGTCTAGGTTTCCCCACTCACGTTTTAGAATCAAGATCCTTTACTTGAATTCTCTCCTTTACTTCCTATTTACAAGGTTATTGGGTTCATTTTTTGGCCCAATTTCAATGATTCGAACCGTCCATATTTTAAGATCTATTGAGTGTATCATACCTGTAAAAAATCAAGTTGATCGGATATTAGAAAGTATGTGTTCGGAAAACTATTTATTAAATTTTTTTAAAAAATAGTTTTTAGTTTAATGATCCGAACATGTACTTTTTGATATCTGATCAACTTAATTTTTTATATATATTCAATAAATCTTAAAATATAACGGTTCAGATCATTAAAATTAGATCAAAAAATGAACGAAATAACTTGAAAAGTTCATTTTTTGGCCCAATTTCAATGATTCGAACCGTCCATATTTTAAGATCTATTGAGTGTATCATATCTGTAAAAAATCAAGTTGATCGGATATTAAAAAGTATATGTTCGAAAAACTGTTTATTAAATTTTTTAAAAAAATAGTTTTTAGTTTAATGATCCAAACATATAATTTTTGATATCTGATCAATTTAATTTTTTACAGATATGATATATTCAATAAATCTTAAAATATAAACGGTTTAAATTATCAAAATTAGATCCAAAGTTGAACCCAATAAGACCATCTCCAACGGTGAACCAAACCTGGCATCAAATTTAAAATTTGGTGAAAAAGCCACTTTTTTAAGCTCCAACGGTTTCACCAAATCGATATCAAATCCAAAATTCAGCAAAAATGGTACCAAACTGAGTGCAGGCGAAGCATTTCACCAAAGCACTGTTTCACCTTGGTCCGTCTCACTAGCCCTCTCCCATGCTCGGCTTCCAGAGAGCTTCCTTGATCTCCTTGAGGAAGATTCATGCCCTACAATGCTTCCATCTTGGCTACTAGAACCATCCATAAAATCCTCCTCGGAAAAGCTGAGGCTGGTTGGTTTTGGAACTTCAAACCCATCATTCCTCACGACAGACAAGACCGTGGGAAGTTCTTCCCAATCCCCAGCAAAGAAATGTACTGCCGGAGCCAGAGTTTGCCTCGACGGAGTTAGGGGACTCTCCAGCTGTCGGCTTTGCCTGTCCCGAGCCTGCTCAAGGTTGGCCAGGACATTAGGGATAGTTGTGCATCTTATAGTTTCGGCATTCAGGTCTTGAAAGTGCACTGTAGCAGCTCCCTGTAATGGGTTTAACAGATTAATTAGAACAAATCAAAGTTCATTTCATCTTAATTAAATTTCATTGAATTTGTCTTTCGTTTATGGTTTTCTTGTCTGTATCTATGCAATCCTCTTGCCCGGTATTTTTAGTGTTTGCACTTCAAATGAACTGTTCAACCATGCATACTCTTTGAAATTATGTAATCTCAGTAACTGACATCACTTCTGTTTTCTTCAAAAAAGTTACTGTCCAAGAATCAATTATATAACATTGTTTCTCATAAAAAAGTTATTATCTATGTCTATCTTTCCTAAACAAACATTAAGAGCATATACATTCTAATGTATTATCAATTCAATGTACTCAATACAAGTGCTCCAAGCCTGTAATAAGCACCCAAAATATTGTATAGTGGCTTTTGTACAAAAGTTGGCACGCAACAACAGCAGAGGTCACCTTAAATGGTAAAGATGAAGTACAAAGTATCTAAACCTTAAATAAGGCTTTAAGAAAACTGTTCTCTTGAAATCACATCCCCCCCCCCCTCATTCTTTGATGAAATACCACTAACCTCCCTTGTCAGTTAACATCGTTAAATGAAACAGTAAATTTACAAAATACCCGTATTTGACACTCCTCTCTGCAACCTTCCCCATAGCCTCCTCTCTCTCTCTCTCTCCAACCACTGAAATCACCTCCTCTGCCACCCCACCCTTCACTTCATACTCCAGCTCATCCTCCCTGAACAACCCCTTTTAATTAAGGCTTCAATTAATGGGATTTAGTGGTGGTTGGTTCATGAATAGATGAAAATTACAAAGGTGGTGATGGGTAAGCAGTGGATGGTGATGTCGTGTGATGGAGGTACTATGGGTTACGGTGGTTGTGTGGGGTGGTGCTGGTTGTAAGTTACAGGGTGGAGAAGAGTTGCAGTAGACGCGGTGGGTGCTCCACAGTGGTGGTTGTGATATGGTGGCTATGGGTATGGCAATGGTGGTGTGTCCTCACTCTCCATGTTGTGGTGGCTATGGATTTTGTCTCTGGTTATGAGGGGAGAGGAAGAGGCAAAACTGCCTGGGAAGGAAGCAGGAAGGCAAAGGAGGAGGGAGAGGCAGCGCTGCCTAGAAAGGGATGGGGAAGCGGAAGGGAAAGGGGAGGGTAATTTTGGCATTTCAAGCCTTATTATGTTGATCTCATCATTTTCCGTTTGGTCAACTGGCGGTCCACTAATGGATGAAAAAGAACAACCCGAATGACTCACTCATACTTCGAAATCAAATCAATTAGATTCAAAACAAAACAAGAATAGAACACAGCAGAAGCCAAGACATGATTAATATACCTTCAGACAAGCGAAGATTCCTGGAAGTCCGCAGCTGCAACTTAGCTGAAAGAATCACAAAAACAAGAAAATCAATTCTGAACTGCAAATGTGGTATAATATAATCAAACACAATAAATTTTCAACACCCACAGCAGTAGAAATTTAGAAAAGGAGAGGGCCTACATGAGGAAGGTAACTTCAAACAACCAAAAAAAATTATGGTTAAGGCTAGGGAAAGTGGTTTAGAAACCTATTTACACAATTTGAATTAATTCAAATTGTGTAAATAGGTTTCTAAACCACTTTCCCTAGCCTTAACCATAATTTTTTTTGGTTGTTTGAAGTTACCTTCCTCATGTAGGCCCTCTCCTTTTCTAAATTTCTACTGCTGTGGGAGTTGAAAATTTATTGTGTTTGATTATATTATACCACATTTGCAGTTCAGAATTGATTTTCTTGTTTTTGTGATTCTTTCAGCTAAGTTGCAGCTGCGGACTTCCAGGAATCTTCGCTTGTCTGAAGGTATATTAATCATGTCTTGGCTTCTGCTGTGTTCTATTCTTGTTTTGTTTTGAATCTAATTGATTTGATTTCGAAGTATGAGTGAGTCATTCGGGTTGTTCTTTTTCATCCATTAGTGGACCGCCAGTTGACCAAACGGAAAATGATGAGATCAACATAATAAGGCTTGAAATGCCAAAATTACCCTCCCCTTTCCCTTCCGCTTCCCCATCCCTTTCTAGGCAGCGCTGCCTCTCCCTCCTCCTTTGCCTTCCTGCTTCCTTCCCAGGCAGTTTTGCCTCTTCCTCTCCCCTCATAACCAGAGACAAAATCCATAGCCACCACAACATGGAGAGTGAGGACACACCACCATTGCCATACCCATAGCCACCATATCACAACCACCACTGTGGAGCACCCACCGCGTCTACTGCAACTCTTCTCCACCCTGTAACTTACAACCAGCACCACCCCACACAACCACCGTAACCCATAGTACCTCCATCACACGACATCACCATCCACTGCTTACCCATCACCACCTTTGTAATTTTCATCTATTCATGAACCAACCACCACTAAATCCCATTAATTGAAGCCTTA
>NW_021024591.1:40375-79428 GCF_004153795.1 Camellia sinensis
ACAGTGAGTTTCGTCTTCTTATTGGTGTGTAGCTCTTCTTGAAGGTCACATTTTTGTAGTTTCTCAAATGGGCAAGTATATGTTAGTAATGGTTCATGTTATTTAGATGTTGCTCAATGTGACCTTGGATACATGAAGTACCCCTGCGAATTCATTTCGGCAATCACAACTTAATCCTCTATTATGTTTATGCTATCTGTATTTTTTTGTTGTAAAATATTATAGCTTTTATAGCTACTAAAACTTGCAATGTGATCTGATGATGGTAATGTGTAGGAACCAATTCCTGTCACTCAACTTGTAAGGGAAATTGCTGCTGTTATGCAGGAATTCACACAGTCAGGGTAAGTGCTTTCTATCAATTTACATCTCATGTTGTTTGTCTTTTTGGCTAGAAATCTTGACTATTGTTTATGTGCATTTGCCTGCAGACAAGTTTTTATTATTTCAATCCAGTTGTATGTTAAATTTAATTTAATTTTTTTGGATAGGTAAGGTACAGAGGCTCGAATTTGAGTCTCTTTATTGGGGGAATGTGACCTAAGCCGCTGGGTGTCCCTTATAGAAAAATTTAAATTGTATTGTTAGTATTAAGGTATATTTGTGGAAAGAGGTCAGGCTTTGCAGGGGTTTATTTACCCTGCTGGTTGCAAGAAAAATAACAGTTTGTTGACAATGGTTTCGGCCTAACTCATCACTGGCCAGCACACCAGTTAAGATGTGATAAATTACTCTGATATTGAAGTTGAGAGACCAATTACATACCACGTGAAGGTTGGGTGTGTGCTAGGCAGTTTTTTGATCAAAAGAAGAAGAAAAAAAAATTATTTTGAATAAATGCAGCAAGAATTTGAGAGGTAATTCTTATGAAAAAAGAATTTTAAGAGGTAACCTTATGATCCATGAAAACCTTGGAGTGCTAGGAGGTAACTTTTGCAGGAGGGTCTTCACCCTACTGAGAAATAAGGCTGGTAGTGTGCTAAGTGACTTGCTTGATCAAAAGGGAAAAAAAGTATATTTTGAGGAAATGTAAATGTAGCAAATTAGAAAGTTAACTTTGTGATCCTTAGAAAACGAACAATACACCATTTTTTTTGCAGAACTCTTTGGAGTTCATAAGAAAACTTGAAAGCAAAAATTTAGGTTGAAGGTTTTTGAAGCTAGATTAAGCTGATTTTTGTGTATTTGACCTTTTCATAGTCAAAATGGACCTGTGGTCTGTGCCTTCATATATATATATTTAATTTTCTTTTCCTCTTCTATTATTTTTTGTATACCATGGGTTTGATCTTGGCTTTTGCATATGCTTATTTTTGTTGCAATTTCTTACCCTTCTGTTTCCTATGCAGTGGTGTAAGGCCTTTTGGTGTTTCACTGCTGGTTGCTGGCTTTGATGACGAGGGTCCACAACTATATCAGGTATGTCATTTAGGTCCTCACTTGGTACTGACCTTAATTGTGCTGCGAGTTGCCTAGTTGATTCATTCATTTCCATGTGTGGTTGGATTACTTTCTTTACTATAAAAGTTTAAGATCTATTTATACAAACTAGTTTTTATTCCTCTTCAGCTGGGGTCATATTCTCGCTAACCAGTTAGTACTCTTTTTTCTTTTTAAAGGAGTTGTGGAGAAGCATTATATGTTAGTGATGACACTTGTAAAAATATCTTTATCATATCACAGGTTAAGATTTAGTGGTTTTCATTAGCACCCCAAAACACACACACAAAAAACAAAAAAAATAAATAAAATAAAAAATAACCCACCAATTTTGAGTGCTGTCCCTTGATTGGTTGCAGTTTTTCTGTTGGTCATGCATGCTCTGTACCCATACAGAGAATATTTGTGTCTGTATGGATAAATCCAGTCGAGTTGTTAAGATTGATTTATGCAGCTCCTATTACATGCCTACACATAAACCAGTTTTTATATCGTGAGTATTAGTAATTTTAAATGGCACACTGAAATTGTTGGGAGGAGAGGGACTTGTTTTGTGCGTAGAAGGGAGTGAATACCAATTAAAAATTAACAAATAGATCAATGTGCTAACTTTTAATTATGCTATTAATCACAATTGCAACCACACACGAATTGCATGTAAAATAAATAGACATGATTTATGTGGAAAGCCCTTGAGAACGGAGAAACCTATGGGCACACCAAGTCAAATAAAATCCATCATCAATTCACCGCGTGGCTATGAAACCTAACAATCACCTCTTGATCTTATAGCAATTCACAAAAGTTCTCACTCTGATCCGTGGTCCTTGTGGCCTAGTTACTGAAATGACCAATGGGTAGGTGTGTAGTGCGACTTTGTGCGTGTTTTGATAAAAAATACTCATCATGAAACTAAGTGTTTAGAAAATCATAAGCTTGGTTTCAATGATTGAAAAAGATGGGTTTTATAAAAATCTTTTATCTCCAAAAAACATGCAATGTGTTTGGTTTGAGTTTTTTGGATTAAGGTTTTTGAAAATTGAGTTTTTTGATTTTCGTATTTTTTGTTTTTAGTCAATATTTTTTAAATTTTAAACATTTTTTTACTTTTTTAGATGCATCTTACTTTAGATGTATCTAAAAAGTAAAAAAAATTGTAAAAAAATATTTTAAAAAATTAATAAATACATAAAAATACAAAAAATGTATTGAATTCTCGTAATTTTTTGTAGTTTTGGTATGTAGTGAATTTTTAAAAGGTTTTTTTGCACAATTTTTTTCCTTTTTAGCTATATTTATGTTAGATATGTCTAAAAATTTAAAAAAATTGCTTAAAATATTAAAAAAATTTAATAAAAACGAAAAAACACGAAAAACAAGAAAACATAATTTTCTAAAAAGTGCTTTTGAAAAATTCTAACCAAACAAAATGCAAGATTTCTCTTTTTAAAGTATCAAGAGTTTGTACAGAAGAAACCAAGTTGCTATCTATAAGTTTCACATAAATTGAGCACACATCGAATAAAGGCTTATAGACTTTTAGGAAATTGGAGCAGTGGGTCCTACTGGACAATCTTTCCAGTACCCTTGTGGCCTGCTTGAGTGGCCTTCATGCGTGCTTCGATCGAAGACCCTTTTTTTGCATTATTTTATCTTGAACACCTTTCAAGACTATGCCAAGGTGAAAAAGGTCGATTTTGTGCAATTTTGAAACACTTGCCTTAAAACTCTTAACACAATATGCTCATGCAACTATACTATAACACACATTATTAAATTCTTTAGGTCTCTACTAAAAATTGATTCCTTGGGCTTATTTGTTGTTTGAGGGTGTAAATTTGTGTTGTAGGTGGATCCATCAGGTTCATACTTCTCTTGGAAAGCCTCGGCCATGGGAAAGAATGTGTCTAATGCAAAGACATTGCTTGAGAAGAGGTGAGTTAATTTTGTTGCTTACAAATTTCTGCATAAATGTTTTCTGTTAGCTGGTCAGTTTCTATTAGTAAAAAGAAAAAATTTCTTGAATGTTTGGCTGTTTTGTTGGATCTTAGGGTAGTACATCATCTTCTTTCATCTTATCTTATTTAATGCTAGTTTTAGCTGAGCTTTCAGCATGATTGTTTTTTACCCTTTGTGCTTTGTTGTCTTCCTCTCCATATGACCATAAGCTTTGACAAAATCTTTGCATGCTGTTTAAGTTCTTGCTTGCTGGCAAATGGTCATTGTATTATGTTCAACTTCACTTTGTGAAATCCGTGAAACTTCATGAAACAATAACTAGACAAAGGGAACTTAAAAGCTTTGGGATTTGCTAGTTTTTCTTTTGTGCTGAAATGAGTATAATTCTTAGAGGGTATTTTTTTTTTGGTTTGTTTTGCTTTGTGGTTGGCTGAGATCTTATAGTATGGTTTGTGCATTCCATATGGCTGAGCTAATCTTTGCCAAGATTAGATTTGAGCTGAAACCCTTCTGGTTCACCAAGGATCCTCTAAAGTGAAATTTTCCTAAAGTTTCCTAGAGTGCTATATTGTGTGGTTGAGATTTATTGGCAAGTCACATCAGAAAAATTGATGTGATTTGCCAGTAAATCTCAACCACACAATGTAGCACTCTAGGAAACTTTAGGAAAAAATCACTCTAGAGGATCCTTGCTCCTTCTGGTTAAGGGCTAAAATGGTCTTCCCCTTCAATGTTTGTAATTGTGGAGTACTTCCAAGTGGTGCAATGCAACTTATGTAGTAATAGTAATTAATCCTATGAAGCACGGACACGGGACACGGCGATTTCAAAAAAATGGGGACACGGACATGGCAGGGGACATGGCAAATTATTATTATTTTTTAAATATATATGTTATGTATTTGCTATGTAGATTAATTTTATATTACCAAACAATCAAGATTAATAAAAACTACTATTAATTTAATGTATATATAAAGACAATTACATTTAAACATTATAAACACATGTTCTATATATTGTAAACATTATATAAAGAAAAAAAATCAAATATATAATAAAAATAAATTTATAAAGAAAAAATTAAATAAAAATATATATATATATATATATACATATATATATATATATATAAATGTTTGATCAAAACAGAAGAGAGAGAAACGAGATAGACCAGAGAGAGAAGACAAAGAGACGAGAGAGAGGAGAGAGATAAAATAAAGAGAAGAGAGTAGAGAGGGACGAGACAGGAAGAGATGGAGATCGACTGAGAGAGAAGAGAGACAGAGATGAGAGCTTTACTACCTACCAGATCGTTCGGTGATGGAGATCGACTGAGATGGAGCTCAATGGAGATTGAGATGGAGATTGACTGAGAACTTTACTCGATGAACGAGTTCCCTTTTCTCTTCTTTCTTTCTTTTCTTCTGATTTTGGATCTCTTCTTCTCTTTCTTCTTACTGCCGTGTCCCCGCCGTGTCCCATACCAAAAAAAAAAACAAAAAACAAGATAGCGTATGTGTCTGGCACATCTCCTTGTGTCCGACATTGCTATTTTGAAGTGTCCACGCTTCATAGAATTAGTCAATTTTTAATAATTCTGTTGATTGTCGGTGTTTCAATTCTTTTAGTTTTCTGGAACCAGTTCCAAGTCTCCATTCATGATTTGGTATTAATCAAGGTGCTTCTTACAGGTACACAGATGATATGGAGCTTGATGATGCTGTCCACACAACAATCTTGACTTTAAAGGAGGGGTAAGAATTATGTTGTCCAAATAGCAATCACTTATATTAAAAGATGTACCATTCTAAATGAATCTAAAATTCATGCTAGCTTTGAGCTTGTCTTGTCATGACCCTTCCATAGAGGAATGTTTTGGTATTTGGTCCGACTAGTGCATGCTTAACACATCTACTAATGAAGAATATAACTTTTTTTTCTGCATATTTGTCCCAGATTTGAAGGACAGATCTTTGAAAAGAACATTGAGATTGGCATAATTGGCACTGATAAAAAATTCAGGCAAGTTATCCTTTTTCTTGGTGTTTGAGTGTTTTGAGTGTACTTTTATGATCATTTCGATGTTGATGCTCGGAGAATGATTATTCTGGGATGTTTGTTTCCATTGCAGAGTACTAACACCATCTAAAATTGTTGATTACCTGGAGGAAGTTGAGTAATTAGAAAACGAGAATATTACAGAATGAGAAGCAAAATCTTTCTCTGAAACTAGGTTGTTCTACCCTTAATGTTGAAACTGGTTTTATTTGTTGAAATTTGTGAATTGAAAACCGTCCATAGACCAGTTACTGTTGTGGAAAACATTCCTTGTTTATGGTTACATTAAGACACAAAAATGGAGAAATTTGAATTATCAATGATCAACGATAAAACATTTTGTGTTCTTCTCCACTGCTATTTGAAATCTTTAGGTTTGCCACTATGTTGTTCTGCATAAGAGAAAGCTATTGCTCAATGAGTGTTAATTCAATCTGTTTGCTAAAGCTGTTGTAACTATACTTTGGTATTCTTATTTTGATTATTGTCCGGAGTAATGCACGTTTTGGCAGCCCGTACCTTATTAATTTGTTAGGACCGCCAAGACTGGCTGGCATTCTAAACTGTGAAATTTCATAGTTTGTGTTTGCTGTATCTTTTGCTAGATGTCTATGGAATTATTATAGCAGGTTGGTCTAAAAATTAGGGAGTGAACATAGGGAGCGACTGTTTGCTCATCCATTTCACCCACCCGTTTATCTCCATCTCCAGGAGGAGTAGGTTCACTGCCTTTCAGGAGGATTAGGTTTGCCTTTAGCTCTATTCTATTTTCTTTCTTCCAGTTTTGTTCATCTTAGGTATCTCGTTCACAAAGATGATTTTTTCTGGCATATAATAGTTACAGATGGGTTATATGTTTAAGATACATTTTGTATCTTAGGTATCTCGTTCATAAAGTAGGATTGTTTTTGAGAATGTGTCAAAATGTTTAAGATACATTTTGTATCAATGGTTGAGATTAATTTTCAAATTCATCCTAGAGTCAAGATTTCTTTAATTTTTACTCATATGCCTTCTTTGTCTCCCCTTTTTGTTTACTCATGCATTCTCTCTCTCCCGCTCTCTCCTCCCCCTCCCCCTCCCTCTCCTACCTACTCACCCGCCTTCTATCTTTTTCCCCATTTTTATTCACTCATGTATTCTCTCTCTCCAGCTTACCTTCCTTACTCTTTCCTTTTTATTTTTTTATTTTTTCCCTTTTTTTATTAACCTCCCTATTTTTTTTATTTTCTCTTCTTTTTCTCCCCTTTTTGTTCACTCATGCATTCTCTCTCTCCCTCCCTCTACTACCTACTCACCCGCCTTCTATCTTTTTCCCATTTTTATTCACTCATGTATTTTGTGTTCAGTCCACCTTCCTCCTTATTTCCTTTTTATTTTTTTTATCCCCCCCCCCTTTTTTTTTATTTTCCTCCCTATTTTTTTATTTTTCTCTTTTTGTTCACTTATTTTAATTATACCGTTCTTTTAGGAACAAACATATACTAGTATATATATATGAAGGAAAAATTATGCAATAGTCCCAGAGTACCACGTGGTTATACTCCCTCACTAATAATCATTTATTATGTCCCCTCGTGCTTCTCAATTACTCAATACAAATAATTAACACTCTACTATGCATTTATCACTTAATAGAATTGTCCTGAATTAGTCATGAATTCAACCACAGCTTACATTAATGAAATCTTCTCATAGCAGTATGCATGCATGTTTATGTTTATATAATTATTAGTACATGCATGCAAGTTTATTCAGCGCAATGTTACATGCACAAATTTTTTTTAAAAAAATATTATAGAAAATGCACTGTGTGGTTTAGATTTGTTTTAAGCATGATCCACTCAATGCTTAAAATGAATCCCAGCTGCACATTATTATACTTTTTATGTGCATTTTCTGCGTTTTAAATATGTTGAGCTTTAGGAGGAGTGTCGACTCCAGGAGGACTGTCCCCTTCAGGAGGAGAATCCTACCCATTGATGATGTCGGATTCACTCCCATTGTGAGTTGGGTGTAGAAAATGATTTTTGCGTAGCCGAACTCTTCTTGGAAAATAGGGTATTTTCTTTTTATAATTATTTTGGAAAATAAAAACAAATCACAACCAAACAACCTCTAAAAAGCAAATCCATATTACTCATTGGCTTCCATGCTCTTATCTTTGTCCCTTTCAATCTTATTGGTTCATAGGATTACTTTAATTGACATACATAATCTCATGAACTAATGAAATTAAAGAGGACAAAGAAGCGAGTACGGAGAAGCTAGTGATATAAACTCCAACAAATGATGGGTTGTTTTTAAAAAATTTGTTTGAAAACAGTCACCAATCAAATTTTCTGATTGTTTTGAAAAATGAAAACAAAAAAATAGAAAGCAAATCACAACCAAACAGGCTCAAAACCAATAAATCATGAAGAGAGAGAAATACGGAAAACCAAGAGGAGAAGCAACGACATCAGCCCAATGAACCTCATCTCCCTTTTTTTTTTTTAAAGTTCTTAGACCTTTGTTATCTAATTAACAAGTGATTCGCAAAAAACAAAAGAACCAGCTTTTATAGTAATACCAGGCATTGTTGTTTATAGTAATACCATTGATGTGATAGTTCTACCAGTTGTCACTTTCATTAGGAGCTAATATTAAATGGCTTTTCCTAGCTAAATATTAATGTCTACTTCTCAAAAATGAGACAAAATTGAGCTCTAGATATATATGGCTGATTTGATTGGCTTCATGAGATTTGAAGTCATTTCACTTTTTAATAAAATTAAGATTTACTTGAAGATAAACTCTCACTAATATTATAGCATTAATATTCTACAACCTCATTGTATATTTGTCTTGATCCAAAGTCTTATCCATTGACTATCAATAGGATTTTGTCATTTTAAAAGCAATCTTGTGCTAAATGACTTTGAACCCCCATTTATCTACCTTGAAATCTTTAGTATTTTGCTCATTAAACTAAAAATATTTATTAATTAAAAATTGGTAGATCAAAAAGCTCTCCTCCCCTCCCATCTTCGATTATTATATTTTGATTTGAAAGTAATTGTTATATTTTGATTTAAAAGTAATCAATCAATGTCATGCATCTCTAAGAGGGCTAGATCCGCCCAAGTACAAGAGTGATCCCACATGACGGTCAGGCATTAGGGCATATAACCCAAACACTTTTGACAAGAAATCCAAGCCCCTACCACCTCATTGCAAGATTTACTATTTAGTATTTTTGCTATAATGATACCCAAAAAATGTCAAAACTTTGGCTCACTCACTTAAGCGAGCTTGGAAAAGCTGAAAATTGTAGCCATGTACATGAAATTAAGGGCAATGCTGACTAACACTTGAATTTGACAGAGTTTGATTCACATCTCCATCCTTAGTTCATTGCAAAATCAATAAAAAGGCCTTGGCATATATATTCAATACATATTGGGGAATTCTATTCATTGAGTTAGCAGTGTTCACAGTAAACTTAGAGAATTTAAAACATACAAATTTATGAAATCAAATGCTACTTGATAATTTCAGCTCCATTGATCTAGAGAATTTAAAACATACAAATTTATGAAATCAAATGCTAACAATATATAACATACATAATATGAAGAAACTCACATTGTAAGCTACCATCAATGCGTTGTTCCTTGCTACCAGCAGGCTGCTTGGTGTTCAACTCTCAGCTTTGATTCTGGAGACAAATCAAATAACTAGCAGTGAACAGCATCCTCTTGATATCTGAAAAGAGGATATACATGTACAACTAAAAAAAAAAAGAGAGACAAAATTGGGACAAACTGAAGATTGTAGAGGACAAATTTCATTCATATTAAAATTATGGCACTGACCTCCAATATAATACAAAAGTATGATTGATTGAGAAGTTTATGTAAACTAACTACCAGAAAAATACATTAAAAAATAGACAAGGGTAAATTACAGTTTTCATTCTAAAAAGTTTCACCCAAATTTTACTTTGGTCCCCCATCTTCTAATTGTAACAATTAAATATTCAGACTTTAACTCGTGTTTCAATGTAATCCTCCTGTCACTCCACCGTTTGAAATTTGAGTAAAGTTGAAACATGAGGGACTAAAGTGAAATTTGAGAGAAATTTAGAATGTGAAAAGCGTAATTTGTCATATAAGTTATTTTTTTCCTATAATGTCCCTAAAATGTGCTCACGTGGCCCTCAGGTCAGCACTTCCCGTCCAAATTTTTAACCAAAGTGATGAGAGGACCACATTGAAATGCAAGTTAAAGATTGAGGACCTAATTATTACAATTAGAAGATGGGGGACCAAATTAAAATTTGGGTGAAAGTCTGAGGGTGAATAGTTTAATTTAGCCAGTACACACAACATCTATCAAGCAGCAACGTATATGATTTGTTGACATTTTCCACCTGAAATGGGGAAGGTTGGAAGAAATAAAAAGAAAATATATATAGGAGGACAAAAGTTTACAGGAGAAGGATGGATACCTGAATGTATAGGAACTAAGAAGTATGACTGCATGAGACTCTGACTAGGTTAGTACTATCAATTTAGCACATGTATCCTTCGAAGCTTTTGGGAAGTATATTTGAATCCTTTATTTTATTTTGGAAATTTTTGGTGTTGTTGTATGTTAGTTTTGGAGGAGTATAATCTGATTTAAACTTGTTGGGTTTGTTTGTTCGCATTTTTTCTTGTCAAAAGTTCCTTGGGGACTTAGAAATTCTATTCTAGGGTTGACTCCAAACTTCTAAAGGTCGACCCTTACTTGTTGGTGAAGTTTTTGGAAGTGTGGCTGGAATTTAGGGTCGACACCAGCCTTAGTGGTGTCGACACCTGCCTCTTGTTGTTGTCCACAAGGGTCGACACCAGTCTGGGAAGGGTTGATCCTTGTATATTGCAGAATCTGTGTGTTAGTTGTTGGAAATTAGTGTCGACCCTTCCTGTCTAAGGGTCGACCCCCTTGCTTGTTGTCGGATTGTCTTTTCTACCTAAAGGGTCGATACCTCTGCCCGAAGGGTCGACCCCTACGTGTTTCTTTCAAAAATTTGGGGTTCGAATGGGCCCCACCTTTGAGGGGTTTTTGGGCCTATTATTTTATTTGACCTTAAGGCTATTTGCTACTGCTATAAATAAGCCCAAACCACTTTTCTCTCATTATCTTTCTTCCTTTTTTCCTTTCAAACCATGAGTTCTTTTCTCTCTCTCTAAAACTCAAAATTTTTCACTTAAATCTCTAGATCTGCTCACCTAGAGTGATCTTTTCACTTTGCTCCTTTGAGATTAAGTGTAGAGCCTGTCAAGGGCTTCGTTTTGATCGGGGGCAAATCGTTATTTTGTCGCTGTTCACTTTTGAGCTTTTCTTTCTTCTCTCTCATCTAAACTTGAGGTAGGGATCTTTTCTACACTTCCATATGATATTTAGCTTAGTTATTTATATCTTGTGTAACAATGATGTGATTTGGGGATTTTTAAGGCAAACCTAGGGTTTGGGCATAAAATGAAAAAATGGATTTTTGGATGAAGGTGAAATAAATGCTTGTGGGGTTTGAAAATGATGTTGTATTGTGTATGATTTGATGATTTTGGCACTTGACTAATATTTGGGGAAAAAGGGGAATTTTCCTTAATTGAATCAAATTATTATTTTGTATAAATAATGCAAATTCACATTAAAAATGTGAAATTGAAAGGGTATTGATATGAATGGTGGGATTGGTTATGTGTTATTCCATTCTTTGGTAGTTTCGAATAAACTATCTGTTATGAGATTTTATATCTATTTAGAAATAACTGTATTGGGCTATCGGTGGAGGATAGCTATGATTGTTGTAGAAATTGCATGTGGATTAGGTGAATTGAAACTAATCACTTGTACTTGTCATTGAATATGATTATATTTATATACATTGTATATGTATGGTTATTTGGGAGTGGAAAGAGGAAGTACTCCATTGTTTGAGTTTGTGATTAAATACATTGCATATGTATGTATGATTGTTTGGGAGAAGAAAGGCGATGGACTCCATTATAATTAAGTTGGCCAGAGTGTCTTGGGTGAAAGTCCCTAAATTATACATGGGTGCCTAGCCCGTAGACGAAATATTCGTAAAATGGCAATTGTAGTGCTTGTATAGCCTACGTTTACATGGGTCCCGTTTGATGGCTGTCCACGGATGAAATATTAGTGAAAGAATACATGGGTCCTGTTTGATGGTTGCCCGCGGACGAAATATCCGTGAAAGGAAAGTTTGAAGTGCTTACGTGTTGATAATGTGGTTCTAGAACTAATGAGTTGTAATCTCATTTGGGTTGTTGAGAAATGATGAAATTGGCTTATGTAATTAAATGAAATGAAGGGAAATGACTTAATGATTGAGTTTGGTAATTTAAGACTATACATAATTTGGATGCCTTTATCTTTGACGTTGTATATGCATAGTGTACTTATACCTTTGCTAAATTTCATATATTGTGTTAGATGGTTTCTACTAGGCTGTGACTCACCCTACTTGGGAATAACATTTTGAGGTAATGATGGCATGCCTCCACCAAGGCAATAGCGTTGGAGAAACTTTTGGAAGCAAGGGCTTCTCATTTTGATTGTATATTTTTGTAAAGCCAAGGGCTTATGATGTAATGAGCGAAACTCACTTTTGATTGTAACCAAGATATGTCTTGGAAAGATGTAAGCCCGTAGGGCATTTAATTTGTCATTATTAATTTGCATTACATGCTGTAGATTCAGAATGAACGTTTATGAATGTATAATGCATATAATCCTTTTTGTAATACGAATTCTATTATGAGAAAGTGTACCAATTATGTTATATTCATTTCTCTTATGAGTTGGGTTATTTTTATTATTTTGAGGGCATTACAGCTTGGTATCTGAGCGTACCGGGTTTGAATACTTTGGGTATGTGGGAAGTGGTTAGTACCACAATGGGTTTGTCTCGCTTGCTAGAGACTTAAGTGTGAACGATATGTGCTTATATGACAACATGCTTATGTGATTATTTGGTTATGGGATTAAATTTCTTGGATGTTGATTGGGTCTGTGGGTTTCTAGGAGTCCTGTTAGAAAGGCACTTGATCACTGCTATTTCTAATTAGAACTCTAGAAACACCGCGGGACGGTCATTATCCAGAGATGAAATTCGTATGTGTTTACGTGATTACATGCTTATGTGGAGTGAATTACTATTGTCCAGTGTATTGGGATGCGAGTGAATTAACTTCGGCACATTTGTGAATGTGCTAATTTCTTGTGTTACCTTTATTAGGATGTCAGGGCGTGGTCGTGGAGGTAGGCATGGTATGCCCAGGAGGCACGAGGTGCTTATATCGGATGAGATTCTGGCACAGGAGGAAGGGATTGGTCAGGCCAATGTGGCCGAACCAGCAGGTCAGCAGGCCATGGATGCCTTAGCCCGTGAAATGGCCGGAGCATTGAGGGAATCAATGGACATTCTCAAAGCTGAGAATCAATTCCAGGCCCAAGTAGCTGAGGCAGGGCCTTCTTTTCTGAAAAGGGAGTTTTTCTGGTCAAATTTGGATGAGTTTTTGGGCGACCCAAAGGAACCACTGACGGTAGATGAATGGCTGGAACAGATGGTGAAAACGTTTGAGATGCTTCGCATAAAAAACGGGGGATTGAGAGTGACCTTGGCGTCCTTCCAGTTGAAGGGAGATGCGGGTCAATGGTGGAAGTATGTGAGGGGACGCATTGGAGGGACTTGGGAGGCTTTCATTGACGCTTTCCAGGACAAGTACTTACCTCTCACTGTTAGAGAGAAGTTGAGGGATCAATTTTCTCGCCTCAAGCAGTTAAACAGACTTGTAGCCGAGTTCAAGGCCATCTTCACTAGCCTATCTAAATTTGCACCTGAGTTGGTGGCGACTGAGGAGCGCCATTGTTTGGAGTTCGAGAAGAGGCTGAGGACTGGACTCATGTTTCGAGTGGCTGGATCCATGATTAGAGATTATGGGCGCCTTGTGGAGGCAGCGGCCCATCTTGAGACTATCATGCAGGCTGAGGAGGAGAGAATGAGGGGCTCTAGGAGGAGTCAGGATAGTTAGGGGGATGGTAAGAGGCAGAGGGGTTCTAATACTCAGTAGTCCCAGGGAGTTCAGTCGAGGTCTACCTTTCCTGTGCCTAGCCCGAGTTCTGGGAGAGGTGGCCAGGGAGATGTGACCTGTTTCAAGTGTGGTCAGTTAGGCCACGAGTCTCGAGCTTGCCCGCAGAGAGGAGGAAGGCAGAGAGCAGCTTCGTCTTTGGCTCGTTCTCAAGGCCAGAGTCAAGGTAGAGGACAACCACCCACTTGCTATCAGTATGGCCAGGCAGGGCACTTGAAGAGGTCTTGCACACAGTTGGGTGGCACAGTTGGTGTGTTTGGTTCGAGGCAGACACAGAGTCACCAGCCAGCACAATCAGCACAGGCCTCGAGGGCTAATCAAGGAGCTTCTTCAGCTCAGTCAGTACAGCAGGCCTATGCCCTAAGGGGTGAGCAGGTAGATTAGAGGCCAACAGGGCATGTGTATGCTGTTACCACGCCAGATCTTGTACTTGCTCCTTCAATAATGAGAGGTATTTTCTTGTTTTACAATCCAGTTACTAATGTGTTGATTGATGCGGGTGCATCCCATTCTTTTATCTCGTTTGCATTTGCATCGATTTTGGGGTTGGAGTTAGCACAGTTAGCATCTCCTATTTGTGTAGAGTCACCTATTGGTGGTGAGGTTATTCTGTGACAGGGGTGTCGGGGTTGTAATATAGAGGTTGCCGATCGTTGACTTTCATTTGTATTTGTTTTGCTTGATATGATTAGTTTTGATGTTATTTTGGGTATGGACTGGTTATCGTCATACCGGGCTGTTATAGATTACTACTTTTATAGGGTTACTGTATGTACCTTGAGCGGGGATTACTTTTATTTCTTGGGGGACCAGGTGGATAGAGTCTTATCACCGGTGTATGATTCCCGTGGATAGAGTGAACTTAGTTGTCTTCTTGTTAGCTTTCAGAATATTGAGTGTGATGAAATTTGAGTTGAGCTGCCAAGGGTGGTGTGTAAATACCCCGATGCCTTTCTTGAGGATCTTATTAGTTTACCACCTCACCGAGAGATCGAGTTCTCTATTGATACCTGGCACGGCACCGTACCGATTTCTATGGCACCGTATCGGTTTGTAACCGCTGAGTTGAGTAAGTTGAAGGTTCAACTCCAAAAATTGTCAGGTAAAAATTTTACCCATTTTAGTACTTCGCCTTGGGGAGCGCCGGTCTTCTTCGCTAAAAAGAAAGATGGAGCCTTGTAGCTTTGTATCGATTACACAATGCCTCGTACAGATGACCTGTTTGATCAGTTGAAGGGGTCTTGTTGTTTTTCTAAGATAGACCTGAGGTCGGGTTACCATCAATTGAAGGTAAGGGAGGAGGATATCCCGAAAACGGCATTCCGTACGCAGTATGGCCATTATGAGTTTCTAGTGATGCCTTTTGGGTTGACCAATGCACCGACTGTGTTTATGGATTTGATGAACCGGATTTTTCGTGAGTTCCTAGATTGTTTCGTGGTCGTCTTTGTGGATGACATTTTGATTTATTCACCTTCAGAGGAGGAACACGAGGAGCACTTGCGAGTAGTGCTTGAATTGCTTAGAGCCCATAAGTTGTATGCCAAACTTGGGAAGTGTGAATTTTGGCTGAGAAAAGTTAAGTTCTTAGGCCATGTGGTATTCGAAGGAGGGGTGACGGTAGATTCATCCAAGATTGAGGCAGTGCAAGATTGGGCACAACCTAAGAATGCTTTTGAGATTCATAGTTTTCTAGGGTTGGCCGAATATTACCGGAGGTTTGTGAAAGATTTCTCTAAACTAGCTTCGCCTTTAACTAGGCTGACGAGGAAGGGGGTCAAATTTGTGTGGCATGAGACTTATGAGAAGTCGTTCCAAGAACTTAAAGTTAGAGTCACCACTGCTCCAGTTTTGATTATCCCGGAGAGGGGTTTGGGTTACTCGATTTATTGTGATGCCTCAAGGGAAGGTTTGGGTTGTGTTTTGATGCAAGAGGGGAAAGAAGTAGCCTATGGCTCGCGGCAGTTAAAAACACATGAGAGGAACTACCCTATTCATGACTTAGAGTTAGCGGCAGTGACCTTTGGCTTAAAGATCTGGAGGCACTATTTGTATGGTGAGAAGTTCAAAGTATTTTTTGATCACAAGAGTCTGAAATATTTATTTACACAGAAAGACTTGAACTTGAGGCAGAGGAGGTGGATGAAGTTCATAGAGGACAATGACTTCGAGTTGCATTATCATCCCAGAAAAGCCAATGTAGTGGCCGATGCTTTGAGTAACAAGCCTATCAGTAGTGTGGCCTGTGTTGCCATCTGGGAGTGGGAAATGTTGGGTACCCTTGGGGAGTTTGACTTGCATCTTGGCGAGTCCGTTGAATCTGCAACCTTATTTTCTGTGGTTGCACAACCTACACTCATAAACTGAGTGTTAGAAGTGCAGAGGGGTGGCCTTGAGGTAAAAACCCTTAGGGAGAATATTTCAAGTGGGAAAGTAGAGAAGGGCTTGAATGTGTATCCTGACCAGAGTGTGAGATACCAGGACCGTTTGTTTGTGCCAGAGTCTTGCCGAGAGGAAGTACTCCGAGAGTTTCACCATTCACGCCTTGTGGTGCACCCGGGAGGCAGAAAGATGTATCAGGATTTGAGTCGCCAGTTTTGATGGAGGGGTATGAAGAGGGATGTAGCCGTATTTGTATCGAAGTGCCTTACTTGTCAACAAGTGAAGGCTGAGCATCAGAGGCCAACGGGTTTGTTGCAACCCTTGCTTATAGCCGAATAGAAGTGGGATCATGTCACAATGGATTTCATTATGGGTTTTCCGAGGACTAAACGGGGTAGTGATGCCATTTGGGTGGTAGTTGACCGGTTAACCAAGTCCGTGCACTTTATCCCTATGGGCGTGAGTAATTCAGTAGACTATCTTGCCGACTTGTATATTAGGGACATAGTGAGGTTACACAGGGTCCCTGTGACAATCGTATCTGATAGAGATCCGCGTTTTACAACCCGATTGTGGCAGAGTTTGCAGAGTGTCTTGGGCACTAGATTGACCTTTAGTACTGCGTATCATCCTCAGACTGACGGGCAGTCCGAGCGTACTATTCAGATCGTTGAGGATATGCTTCGAGGCTGTGTCCTTGACTTTAAGGGGTCGTGGGAGAGGCACTTACCCTTAGTGGAGTTTGCTTATAATAACAGTTTTCAATTGAGTATTGGCATGGCATCGTTTGAGGCCTTGTATGGTCGACCTTGTAGATCTCCGGTGTGTTGGGCCGAGGTGGGTGACGCACCTTTGTTAGGCCCAGAATTAGTTCAGCAAACGATTGAGAAAGTGGCCCTTATTCGTAAGAGATTGATAACGGCTCAGAGTCGCCAGAAAAACTATGTCGATCGTAGGAGGAGACCCTTGTCTTTTGAGGTGGGCGATCATGTCTTTTTAAAAATTACCTAGAAAAGGTTTGATGAGATTTGGGAAGAGCGAGAAGTTATCCCCTCGGTTTATTGGCCCTTTTGAAATCGTTGAGTGGATTGAGGAAGTCTCTTACCGTTTGGCGTTACCGCCACAGTTTTCCGAGGTTCATGATGTGTTTCACATTAGTATGCTTCGGAAGTACGAGCCGGATCCATCGCACATGTTGGATTGAACCGACTTAGAGGTAGATGAGGATGCCTCGTATGAGGAGAGACCAGTGAGGGTCTTGGATAGACGGAACCAAGTCTTGTGAGGCAAGACAATTCCCTTACTAAAGGTATTGTGGAAATATCATGAGGTCGAGGAAGCGACTTGGGAGCGTGAATTGGAAGTCCGAGAGAAATATCCGGACTTGTTTGTTGATATCTAAACATGTATTGGAATTTTAATTACGATGATGAAAGGTATAAACATTGTATACGTTTTGAATTATAAGAACATTATATATGTTATGGGCATCTTGGAAACATGAGTTTATTATAAACATTGCGTATGTTTGAGAATGTGGAATATCACATGTATTATATCGCTTTGGGAGCATTGTATATGCGATGTTAATTTCTTGAAAACTCAGATTCTGGTTAAATATTGTAAATGTTTTGAGAAATTGCAAATTTCATTTTAATATGAGACTTGTGTATCGAGTCGATGAGAATAGATGACTGAAAAATGGGTCATGGTGATGAAATTGATTGATTATCATTGTTGGGATTGGTTTAATCATGGCTTTAAAATTTACTTAAAATTTCGGGGACGAAATTTCCTAAGGTGGGGAGGTTGTAGCACCTATATCCTTTGAAGCTTTTGGGAAGTGTATTTGAATCCTTTATTTTATTTTGAAAATTTTTAGTGTTGTTGTATGTTAGTTTTGGAGGAGTATAATCCGATTTAAACTCGTTGGGTTTGTTTGTTTGCACTTGTTCTTGTCAAAAGTTCCTTAGAGACTTAGAAATTCTATTCTAGGGTCGACACCAGCCTTCCTAAGGGTCGACCTTTACCTGTTGGTGAAGTTTTTGGAAGTGTTGCTGGAATTTAGGGTCGACACCAGCCTTAGTGGTGTCGACACTGCCTCTTGTTGCTGTCCACAAGGGTTGACACCAGTCTAGAAAGGGTCGACCCTTGTATATTGCAGAATTTGTGTGTTAGTTGCTGAAAATTAGTGTCGACCCTTCCTGTCTAAGGGTCGACCCCTTTGCTTGTTGCCAGATTGTCTTTTCTACCTAAAGGGTCGACACCTCTGCCCGAAGGGTCAACCCCTGCGTGTTTTTTTTTTTTTTCCAGAATTTTGGGGTTCGAATGGGCTCTACCTTTGGGGGGTTTTTGGGCCTATTATTTTATTTGACCTGAGGGCTATTTGCTACTGCTATAAATAGAGCCAAACCACTTTTCTCTCATTATCTTCCTTCGCTTTTTTCTTTCAAACCGTGAGTTCTTTTCTCTCTCTCTAAAACTCAAAAAATTTCACTTAAATCTCTAGATCTGCTCACCTGGAGTGATCTTTTCACCTTGCTCCTTTGAGATTAAGTGTAGAGCTTGTCAAGGGCTTCGTTTTGATCGGGGCAAATCATTATTTCCTCGCTGTTGACTTTTGAGCTTTTCTTTGTTCTCTCTCATCTAAGCTTGAGATAGGGATCTTTTCTACGCTTCCATATGATATTTAGCTTAGTTATTTGTATCTTGTGTAACAATGATGTGATTTGGGGAGTTTTTAAGGCAAACCTAGGGTTTGGGCATAAAATGGAAAGAGGGATTTTTGGGTGATGGTGAAATAAATGCTTGAGGGGTTTGAAAATGATGTTGTATTGTGTATGATTCGATGATTTTGGCACTTGGCTAATATTTGAGGAAAAAGGGGAATTTTCCCTAATTAAATCAAATTATTATTTTGTATAAATAATGGAAATTCACATTAAAAATGTAAAATCGAAAGGGTATTGATATGAATGGTGGGATTGGTTATGTGTTATTCCATTCTTTGGCAGCTTCGAGTAAACTGTCTATTATGAGATTTTTTATCTGCTTAGAAATAACTGTATTGGGCTATCGGTGGAGGATAGCTATGATTGTTGTAGAAATTGCATGTGAATTAGGTGAATTGAAACTAATCACTTGTACTTGTCATTGAATATGACTATATTTATATACATTGTATATGTATGGTTATTTGGGAGTGCAAAAAGAAAAAGTACTCCATTGTTTGAGTTTGTGATTAAATACATTGCATATGTATGCATGATTGTTTCGGAGGAGAAATGGGATGGACTCCATTATAATTAAGTTGGTTGTAGTGTCCTGGGTGCAAGTCCCAAAATTATACATGGGTGCCTAACCCGCGGACAAAATATCCGTAAAATGGCAATTGTAGTGCTTGTATAGCCTACGTTTACATAGGTCCCGTTTGATGGCTATCTACGGACGAAACATCCGTGAAAGAATACATGGGTCCTGTTTGACGGTTGCCTGCGGACGAAATATCCGTGAAAAAAGTTTGAAGTGCTTACGTGTTGATAATGTGGTTTTAGAACTAATGAGTTGTAATCTCATTTGGGTTGTTGAGAAATGATAAAATTGGCTTATGTAATTAAATGAAATGAAGGGAAATGGCTTAATGATTGAGTTTGGTAATTTAAGACTATACATAATGTGGATGCCTTTATCTTTGACGTTGTATATGCATAGTGTACTTTTACCTTTGCCAAATTTCATATACTGTGTTAGATGGTTTCTACTGGGTTGTGGCTCACCCTACTTAGGAATAACATTTTGAGGTAATGATGGCATGCCTCCAGCAAGGCAATAGCGTTGAAGAAACTTTTGGAAGCAAGGGTTTCTTATTTTGATTGTATATTTTTTTTAAAGCCAAGGGCTTATGATGTAATGAGCGAAACTCACTTTTGATTATAACCACGATATGTCTTGGAAAGATGTAAGCTTATAGGGCATTTAATTTGTTATTATTAATTTGCATTACATGCTGCAGATTCAGAATGAACGTTTATGAATGTATAATGCATGTAATCGTTTTTGTAATACGAATTCTGTTATGAGAAAGTGTACCAATTATGTTATATTCATTTCTCTTATGAGTTGGGTTATTTGTATTATTTTGA
Source organism: Camellia sinensis (assembly GCF_004153795.1). Lineage (NCBI taxonomy): Eukaryota > Viridiplantae > Streptophyta > Magnoliopsida > Ericales > Theaceae > Camellia > Camellia sinensis. The sequence goes on from NW_021024591.1 coordinate 60,504, forward strand.
GGGCGTTACAATCAAAAACCTCCTTGATGTCCTTCGATCATTAATATATTATGATGAAACAAACATCTGTTGCATTTCCCTTGTGGCATCAACACAAGACTTGCATCTAACCCAATAAGAACAAGACATGTATGCAGTTCAGTGCAGCAATTTTAACTTTGGCTGCAAAAGAGGCACCCTCTTTTTAATGGACCGAAGAAGGCTGTATGCCGGATACTTTATTAGACTTCTCTCTTCCATTAATTTCCTTGTCTTCCAAACACTGTCCCACACGCCAACTGCAGCATATGTTCATGCTAAAACCACATAGTTGACCGACTTCTCAGGTTCTATATTAAACAAATGCCAGGCAACTACTTCTCCAAGAGACATATCACCATAAATGTTGCATCCCCCAAGAATAGCACCCCAAAGTGAGGCATTAGGCTTAATATTAATCTTTTGTATTAGAATATAGGCTTCTTCTAACTGCCCTCCACGTGCAAAGACGACGATCATTCAAGAATAGTGCTCAGCCCTTGGCAAGATATTGTATTTACCAACCATGTTATTGAAGCATTCTAATGCTTCAGTAGTCAAGCCAGCATGGCTACAAGCACAGGGAAAAGTCAAGAATGTAACGTCATTTGGTTTCAACCCCTCACATTCCATCTTCTTATATAGTGCAATTGCCTTATGCCCGTAGCCATGCTTCCCATATCCGGCAATCAATGACGTCCACGAAATAACATTTTTCTGCTCCATCTCATTGAAAACTTGTTTAGCATCTTCAATTTCTCCAGATTTTGAGTACATATCAATGAGAGTGTTTCCCATGGCTACATCATGTTTGGATTGACATTTCAACACCAAGGCATGAATTTGTCTTCCTAAATCCAGTGATGCTGTATTGGCACATATACTGAGCATAGAGCATAATATAACATTATCAACTCCCATATGCATCCGATGTATTTCATTGAAGAGATCAAAGGCATCTTTACTATAGGTATCTTCACGTGCATATCTAGTGATTAATGTAGTGCACGCTATTGTATCTTTTTTTTAGCATATTCTTGTAAATTCGATCTGCAATTCTAGCACTCCCACATTTTGCATATGCATCAATTAGTGATCCAATCAAAACATTATGTGATTCATAGCCCAGTTGAATGATGAATCCATGTATTTGGATGACCTTCATCAGACTGCTTCCTCTAACAAAGGCTTTCATAATACTACCTAAGGTAAAGGAATCAGGGATCATACCTATTAAAATTTGGAGTCAGAATAAGGGCAAGAAAAAATTCATAAAGGGAAACAATATATCCACATTCATGAAATAGAAGTAGTAGCTAAAATATCAGTGCTTACATTTGTTTGTAATATATGCCATTGATTGATAACTTCCAGTGGATAGTTGTTCATTAAGTTGAGTGTACATAATAAAGATTTAATCAAACAAGATTGACTATGGTGTAGACACCTCATTTTTGACCGTCCTCAACACTTGGACGTCATCGTTTGAACACTCGATGATCATTCATGCTCGTGTTCGTTTTGAGTTCCGGAAGGCCTCGGTTGCACACCTTGCCTTAGAACCTCTCAACTTGTCTATTTTGTGGTTGGTTGTGGACCAAGGACTTGTGGTTTGGTTTTTGAGGGAAGAGGGTGGCTTGTTGGCCAGCCCTACAACCCATCGGCCAAGCCTTGTGCTTATCGTCCATGTATTCTTGTCATCGGCCATCAGTGATGGTTGATTGGCATTCTTTTTGGTCGATCGGCCATTTTTTTGGCCGAGACCCCTTTTCTGCTTTTGCAGATATTTTTTTTCCAGCTGGTGCCAGCTGTTGGTCACTTGGTGTATCCTCCATACACGTGTATGGATGGATGCAAACCAAGTCCTAGCTTGTTCAAGAAGCTTGGGACTTGGTTTTCTATAAAAAGGGAGGCCCCTCTCCCTTTCCAGAGGTTTTGAGTTTTGATATACAAGATATATATCTCTCTCTCCATTTTGTGTGAGTTTGTGCTCTAAAGTGTGTTTTGTCTTCACTTTTGCACTACAACACCTAGCACCACACCACCATCTTTGAGCTGAAATTCTTGGGAGTGTTATTTGAGCTCTAAAAGTTGGTTTTTGCCACAGAAGTTGCTATTTTCAAAGTTGTGCTTCAAGGGTGAGTGTATTCCCCTTTTAAGCCTTTGTTTGTATACCATATTGGCCATCCTTGCATATTGTTTTAGGACTTGCTTTCAACTGAATTTTTTTTTTTGTTTTGAAGTGCTTAACATGTTTGTTTAAGGCCTCTTTGGTGTTGGGGGGGTGGTATACCCCCCCTTGTGCCTTATTTGGCCTTGTTTTGAGCCACCTCTTTAGGCCTTCGAGATCATCTCCTTTTGGTCTTTTAGCCACTAAAATCCAGTGAATTTTCAGTGACAAAAAAGGTGTTTTGAAGCCTTAAATAGGAAGGGGTTGTCCCCCTTCCTCTTCTCTTGAATGCTTGTGTTGATGGCTCACCAAGTTGGCATGTTTTTCTACTTGTTTGTGGCTTTATCTCAACATGCCTTAGGCCTTGTTTTGTCATGATATAACACTGTTTTGGCTTGGTTTAATCATATCATGCATGCTCCTTGCACTTGTAGTGCAAATCCATTCATTACCCTAAAATGCATCATGCTTTTGGCTATCATTCTAGCATGTTTTTGGCTTAACTCCAAGAAGCTTTTCCTCATGTTTTACCATGCTTAAGCTCTGTTTGATGTTGTTTTGGTCATACATGCCATGCTTTGTATAGCAATAGTGCATTCTTGCTTGTTAGCTTTGAATTTCACGGCCTCTAGTATGGCTTACTTAAGGTGTTTGCATGCTTTGGTCTCATTTCAACCATGATTTCAGTATGTATAGTGTGGCCATATTCTCTCATGCTTCACTATTTCAATGCTTTTGGTGAGTCATGCTTTATGCGTTAAGTATGAGTCTATATGCATGCCTTATTGCCTAAGCTTTTGGAATGCCATCTCAGTGGGTTTTTAGTCCTATTTTGACATGTCATAACTCTGATTTTAGTGGGTGAAGTTATCTCATGCTTGGTTTTGGTGGGTGTAGTGTAATCCTCTTTGTTGGCCTAGTATGCTCCATGCTTCATGCCTTTAATTCTAGCTTGTGTTGGCTATGTTCAACCATGTTTTGGGTCTTGTTTTGACTTGCCTTAGGACTGTTTTGAGTCACCTTGGCCCTTTGGGGCTTTCTTGTTATGGCGATGGTGCAAGCCCCTATGTTAGTCTTAAGCTTTGAGCCTCTTAGCATGCTATGCTTGTGTCATGTGCATGATTTGGCATCATTCCTTACATGATTTCAGAACCTGTTTCACTGCCACACTCTCACATTTTCCACTTCTTTAATGTGCCTGAGAGTTGGTGCCTTCATGCATTATTTATGAACCAATTGGCATGCATGCTTGTATATACTTTTGGACTTCATTTTCAGCATGCTTTGGGCCATTGTCTTGGCATGCATGGGGCGTGGTTGGGGTTGGTTTGGCCCATTGAATATTGCATTATATGGTGCTAACCATTGCATTGTTGTTTGCATATTGTTGCATGACATTGTTATTTGTATGCTATTGCATGTTCATGATGTTTAGTATGTTGATTAGATAGCATGTTGTTGCATGCTTGGTGCATTGCATGTTGTTGCATGCTTTGTTGCATTACATGATTTTTGCATGCTTATTGCATTGCATTGTGTGTGCATGCCTTGCATTGCATTTTGTTTGGATTGGGTGTTAGTCCAAATGCGAGAAACGAGGGACGTTTCATACTTGAAGTGATGAAACGTGCGTCAATTCTCGATCGCCGACCCTCTTGATCAAGCATGATGGAGGTTAAGGCATTTATGTGCTTTTATGCATTCATTTGACATTGATTTGTGCACACTTGGCCCCTTTGACCATCATGCATTGAGATACGTGATTGATGGCTCGAGAGCCGAGCACTACACTCCTTTGAGCCTTAGACATGATAAGGAGTGTGGTTACGCACACATTTTCTTGTAAATAAACTGCCATGCCTCTGTTAGTGCTCTGTTGCAGCAAAAGGAGAATCTGTAGGAAATATTGGCCGATTGACCATCAAATCTGCCGATCGGCTATCAATTGTGGCCGATATCCATTATCTTTGGCCGATGGCCTTTCCTCTTGGCCGACCACCTCTTAGCATGGTCCTAAGGTGGATCAGAATCATCTTGGAAGTTGGCACAGTTTTCAAAAGCCTAAAACAGTGCAAATAGAGGCATCATGAGGCACGGTAGTGGATTTCCGGGAGGACGCGACCGAGCATGCATCATGCATCATTTCAAGATAGAGTTGTGGCAGCCTATTTTAGTTTCTTACTTAGTTGATTTTGTAATTTAATTAATTTGATTAATTAGTTAAAGTTCTGTAATAATTAATTAGCTAAGTTAGTTAATTAGTTGATTTGTAATAATTAGTTTAATTAGCTTAGATTAGCTAGTTTAGAGACTTCACCCTCCTCATCCTAAGTCAAGTCCAAGACTTGCTCATTCAGAGTTGGGGACTTGGCCTCAGCAGCTTCTTCGATTTTCTCGGCCTCAGCCTGATCCTCGGATTCAGCTTCGTCCTCGGACTGGCTTGAAGAGGGAGGAAATGGCAGGACGATGCGGTTATTTTCTCGGAGAGGCGAATCCGCGGGGACAACCAACTCCTTTAAAGCAGCCATCCAACCAAGGGTGAAACCCATGTTGCATGCCTGCTTCACTTGTTTCTTGTAGTCCTCGCGGACGTCGGCTGCCTCCTCAGCGTACGCTTTCTCGTCCGCTGCTTTGATCTCGGCGTCCTTTGTGACCAAGGCAGCAATGAGCTTGTCTTGGGCCTCGGTGGTCTTCGTTTCGACGTCTTTCTTTTTAGCCTCAAGGACTTTAGCGACGGCCTCAACAGCTCCTGCCTTCTCCTCAGCCTCTTCTTAGGCTTGTTTGGCTGCCTTGGCCTGATCTGTGAGCGTCTTCATCTTGGCCTTGGCTTTGTTGACAGCCTTCAACAAATTAGCAGCCTCCTTGGTCTTGTTGACCAACTCCTTTTTGATGTCAAAAGCCTGTATCGCGAAGGAGTGGGCGTGCTGGATTGCCTAGAAGAAATGGACAGAACAAAAGTTATTAAAACTCTAAGTATGGAAAAACAGAGTATAGAGAGTATTAAGTGATAGGGGCTTACTTTTACGGAGTGCTGCAACATTAGAGCGAAATTTTCATATTCGCTGACCTTGATGTTTTGGTCGAGGTCTTTGGAAAGGAGCAAGGTAGTAGAGAGGGCAACGCCGACTTCGATGTCATCGGTGCTGTCACTAGCTCTGACTGGCTTGCCCTCAATTGTGATTGAGGGGGCCCAGGGGGCATCGAATTTGAGAGAACCCGAGGTGGCCGTAGAGTCCGACCTCAGCCTCTTTGACTTAGTGGATTCGGATGGTTTGGCCTCGGCGGGCCTCTTGTCGGCGGCGGAGGAGATCTTCTCGCCCTCGGGTAGTGTCAATCTGAGTCACCGTTGTCCTGGGTTGGGCTTTCTTCAGCCTCTTTGGTTTTGGCTTGGGTTAAGATTGGGAAGATGGAGATTAGACGGTAACAACGTTTGGGATCTCGGCCAGAAGATCATCAGCAACTACCTTCTTGCAAACGATTTCGTCGGAGGAGATGGCAACAGTAACTTTAGTGCTAAGGCAGATTGCTGGTAGAGCTATTGGTGGGTTGGCTGGATCGTAAGAGGACGCCTCGGCACTTTGGCGTCTTCGGCTACAGGTCCTGCTTGCAGGTGTAAAAAGTGGCGCTCGACGTCGGCGTTGGCGCTGAGAGGGTGGAATCAATTGTGGAGCTGAAGTTGATGGCTGTTCTACTGGGGTAGAGGTTGATCTCTGATCTGGCCGAGATGATGAGATTGTGGTAGGAGTGGTAGCAGAAGGGGGGCACTTACTCTTCTTCGGGATGTCGGGCAAAGTTGATTTGTATGTTGGGATGAAATTCAAAAGCAAAGTAGCCTTGTGCTGATTAACAGGCAAGTCCAGCAACTTCTTAAAATCTTTACTGGGAAAGAAGTTTTTACGGAAGTCCTTTGGGGGCTGAGGAAGAGATGCAAAGACAAAACGAGCAGACGTTAGCACATACAAAAATATCAAAATATAAAGACTTTAGAACGAGAAAAAGTGACACTTGGCTCTTACCATCCCTCTCTTTGAATACTGTTCAGCTTAAAGGGTACATGTGGAGGTCATCATTTGGTGGGAACTCCCAGTTACCTGAGATGATGAAATAATCGTCTCCAGCACCCTTGTTGGAATCAGGGAGGTCGGCAATGAGTTTGTATTCGGTCGACCTCGGCTTTAAGTAATAAATGTAGCCTTTTTCTAACGTAAGGCCACACATGGTATAGCAGTACTGGATATCGGCTAGGGTAATCCTAGCGTTCTCTTTTTTGGCCAAAGCAATTATGCTATTGATAACTCGGAAAGAGTTGATGGCTATTTGTATCAGGTTAAGCTTATAGTAGTGAAGGATTAGGCGGAAGAGGATGCCAAGGGGAAACCTGAGCCTGTACTCACTGAAGGCTACTACTGGGAAGGGCATGGAATTGTCTTTGGGCATGATTGAGTCCTCCTCCCCAGCCAGCCTAAGGTGGACGTCGGCGGGGATGAAGAACTCCTGCCTTAAGTGTTCAAGCTTCTCTGAGGTGTCTACCCTCCACCTAAACATTCCTATAATGTCAGCTAAGTGGGAAGGGTGTTGGATTTCAGAAGGAAGTGGTTTGTTAAGGTTTAGAGTACCTCGGCAAAACCTAAAACGAATGCTGGGGCAAGACTTTTGAGGATCTAAAGGGAATTTGTTTCAATTTTTCCTAAAGTTTGTAAGTTCTAGAACAAGTCCCAAACCTAAGACTACAAGAATAAGGATTGAAGGCAAGAATCTGGAGAACATAACAAGAAAACAGAGAAGAATAGAGATTCAGACTCAAGAAAATTGGAAGGGGTTCAAGAACATTACATAAAATATAAATGTGCACAAAAACAAGAACAGTGACACGCTATCAAGAACGTCAAAGTAAATGGACAACATATGTGTATGTGTATGTATACAAGCAATATATTGTACAAAATCAGAATCATGAAACAGATGACGAGTGGCGGAATTCAACACACAAGTAACAAATTAAGAGCATGAATTTAACACCATGGCAGTGTACAAGCATAGCAGTTTGAAGTGAAACAAGAAGTTGAAATAAGAGGAACGGTGGCTAACTGAGGAAAATAAAGGCCGGTGCAAAGTACGCCGGTGTCAGACAGTGGCAATGAGCAAAGAAGTGCAGTAAAAGCCTCGCCGAAGGGGAAGAGTGAAAGTGGTTGCAGAAAGCTTCGCGAAAGCAACAACGGAGGATTTGAGAGAGAAAGTTTGAACGAAAACGAAGATACAAAAGTGAAACGGTGAAGAGAGAGGGAAGGAATTTTGTCAAAAACACGAAAGGGCGGCAAACCACAATGAATGTGCCTTGGACGACGTGCCTGTCAGGCGGCGCATACAAATGTGACGCAACTTGATGGCGCGTGTCAGGTACGGATCGGTAAGGAAAGGGTGCGTGGCAAAAATGGTTGAAATACTGTACGTGACAGCTCATACTCGTGTTGAAACTTTTGAGTTCTTGATTTAATGGAGCAAAGACCTCGGCCAGGGGGACGATCTCGGCTAAATAACTTGAACAAAACTTGGTTATTGGTTCTAAAGCATTTGAGAAAATAGACTACAAGACTTGGTCAAGAGGAGTCGACTAATGATGACCTCGATAACAAATGATAGAGCAAATTTAGCCGAAGTGCTATGGGTTCAAATGATATAGGTTCCATCACCTCAAGATGCCGAGGTAATAGAACCTTGGGGGCAGTTGTGGGGATATATTTTTTGGATAGCAACATGTGGCCAAGGTGGTGTAGACACCCCATTTTGACCATCCTTAAGACTCAGACATCATCGATTGAGCGCTCGGTGATGCTGCATGCTGTGCTCGTTTAGAGGTTTCGGAGTATTGGCTAAGAGCCTTGCCTCCGGGCCTCTGAACTCTTTGTGCTTTGGCTCGGTTTGTGGACCGAATCTTTTTCTTCTCTTCCCGGAGGGAGGGAGAGGTCTTGTAGACCATCTCCTTGTGGTCGTAGGCCATTTTTTTCGTTTGGAGACTAGTTTTCGATTTTTGGAGCCTTTGGTCGCGCGCCTTGTCTCACGACCGCTTAACGTTCTCCGTTTGGCATGGTTTTTGAACTACACCTTGTTGCCTCTGCCTAAAGGGATACTGTGGTTCGGGAGACCACTTTTGTGGTTGCATACCACTTTTGATGCTCGTTGACCAGTTTTCGAGGCTTTCGGCCGCGTGCTTTGCCTCCTGATCTCTCGTCTTGCATCCGCTTTGGTTTGTTTTTGGTACAAACCTTGTTTTCCTTGTTTGGAAGGTGGTACAAGGGTGGGAGCCCACTTTTCCTTCTGCCAGCCAGTTTTTTGGTCAGACAACTGGCTTTCTTGGTCTTTGGGCCATCTTTTCCGGTCGGCCACCACACCACTTGCTTTTTTTTGGTGCCTAGACTTCTTCCACCTATGGCCGACTAGTTTTCCTCTTGGAAGAACACTTAAAGTGGTTGGCCGACCACTTCAAGTAGCAGGCCGACCACTTCAAGTGGTCGGCTGCTTTTTGATACCTTTTTGGAGATATTTTCCTTTAGTTGGTACAGCTGGAGGGCAATTGAGCCATCCTCCATACACGTGTATGGAGGGATTCCTTTGAAGCTTAGCTTCTCTTAGAAGCTTTGGCTTTAGTCTTCTATAAGAGGGAGGCTCCCCCTCCCTCCTCTAGGTTCAGAAAAATCATGTTTGAGTGATACATATAGTCTTGTATCTATATCTCCTTGTTGCTTCATTTTTGTGCTTCAAAAGTGTAGTTTTGTCTTGGTTTAACACACAAACACACACTCAAACACCATCCTTTGGTTATTGAGGTGATAAGGGGTTGTTTTTGGTGTTCTTGGGCTGGTTTAAGCTCAAAGAACGTGCTAGAGTTGCAGTTGTAAAGGAGGTCTTCAAGGGTGAGCATTTGACCTTTAAATCTCCCTTTCTTGCTTAAGCTTTTAGCACTTGTTGCATGCTGTTTTAAGCTTGACTCTTAACTAGAAAAATTTCTGTTTTTGAGTGCTTAAAATAGTTATTTTAGGCCACTTTTTTGTTTGGGGTGGTTTACCCTCTCTTAGGCCTTGTTAGGAGCCATCCATTTAGGCTCTTGTTGAAGCCCTTATTTGACCTTCCTACCACTGAAATCCAGAGGATTTTCAGTGGTGGGAAGGTGGTTTTGGTGTCCTAAATAGGAGAGGGTCATCCCCTCTCCCTTGTGTCTTGTTTACTTGCTTTGAATGCCTCATTTGTGAGCACCTTTGTTAAGTTCATGTTGGCCATGTCTTAACTTGTATTTGTGGTTATTTTGCTATGGCATGCCACTATTTTTCTTTGTTTTGTCACTCCAAGCATGCCTAATGCACTTATAGTGTAAATCACACAAACTAGTCTTGTATGCCTCATGTTTGAGCATGTGTTTCTAGCTTGTTTTTGGGTTATCTCAGTAGGTTTTTGGTGTTATTTTAACATGGCTCAGATCTTTTTTGGGTTGGTTTGGTTGGCTCTTGCATGCCTAATGCACGTATAGTGTAAATCTCTTAAACTAGTCTTGTATGCTTCATGAAGTAGCATGTCATTCTAGCTTGTTTTCTTTCCATTTCAGCATGTTTTTGGTGATGTTTTACCATGTCATGACTCTATTTTGGTTTGGTTTGGTTGGCCCTTGCATGCTCCATGCACTTGCAATGCAATCCCATGAATAAGCCAAACATGCATCATGCTTTGACATGTCATTTTAGCATGTTTTTGGCTTAGCTCTGAGAACACTTTGTTTACATTTTGGCATGTTTAAGGCCTAATTTGTGTTGTCTTGCCCATGCATGACTTGCTTTGTATAGCCTTGGTTCAATCTAGCTTGTTAGCTTTGTGTATTGAGCCCCCTTGCATGCATTACTTGGCCTATTTCAATGATTTGGCATCATTTGTAATGTTATTTCAGTCCATGTGGTATGGCTATACACTTGCATTTGTCACTCATTCAATGCGTTGGAGGGTTGGTCCTTTATGCCTTAACATGAGCCATTGCGTATGCCTTCATGCCTTAGCTTGCGAGCCATCATTTCAGTGAGTTTTTGGGGTTATTATGCCATAATATAACTCTGATTTTTGTTGGTTGAGTCATCCCATACTTGGTCCTAATAGGTGTAGTGTAATCCACCTTATTTGCCTTGTATGCATCATGTCTCATGCCCCTCATGTTAGCATGTTTTGGCTTACTTCCATACATGTTTTAGTCTCATTTTAACATGTTCTAGGACTCTTTTGGGTTTCCTTAACCACATGCTTCATGTTTTGTATACTTGTAGTGTAAATGCTCTTGCTTGCCTCAAGCTTTGAGCACCATTGCATGCTTCATTTGTGTTGTGTACATGATTTGGCATCACTTAACATTACATTTCAGAGCATGTAGCATTGCCATATTCCCACTTCATTCATGCTTTAAGTGCCTTTGAGTGTTGTGCATTATTGCCTAGTTTGTGGCCAAGTGTTTATGCTTGCATGCCTAGGTCTTCGGGCCCTCATCTCAGCACATTTTGGTCTTTGTTAAGACCCATTTCAACTCTGTCCATGCTTAGTTCATGCATATTTGCCATGTATTGCATGCCTCATGTGTAGTCCTCTTTGCTAGCTTCATGCTTTAGGACCCTACCATGCCATACTTGTGATGTTTGAATGATTTGGCATCATTTCTTACTTAATTTCAGTGCACTTAGTGTTATTACACTTGCACATTTGTCACTCTTTGAGCCTTCTTAAGGGATGTGCTCTTGGGCCTAGTTGAATGGCCAATGCATTGTACATGCATGCCTTGCTTTTGTGCCTTCATTTTAGCATTATGGCCACTGATTTGGGCATGGCTGAGGTCTACCCTTTTTGGTTTAAGTCCATTGAATATGTGGTTTGCATGTTGTTTGCATGCTTGTATTACATCGCATTGTGTATGCCATGTTGTTCATCGCATTGTGTATGCCTTATACTTAGCATTGTGTATGCTTAGGGTGCATCATTGCATGCATTAACATTGTGCATGCCATTAGCCTTGTTAGGTTATTCAAGTTTCATTGCATGTTTGCATGTTTAAATCATATTGCATGTTGTCACATGCTTGTCCCTTACATTGTGTATGCCATGTAGTTGCATTGCATGTTTGCCATGTTACTTGTGTTGCATTGTTATTTGGAATAGGTGTTAGTCCAAACAAGGGAAAAGAGGGACGTTTCATACTTCAAGTGATGAAACGTACCTCAATTCTTGGTCGCTGATGCTCTTGATCATACATGATAGAGTTTTAGGCTTTATGTGTTTAATTGTGCATTCATTTCATATTGAATTGTGCAACATCGCCTCTCGGCCATCATGCATTGAAATGCGCGATTGGTGGCCCGAGGGTCGAGAACCACACTTCCTTGAGTTCATGACATGATAGGAAGGGTGGTGTGCACACATATGCTGCAAATACATTGCCATGCCCTTTCTTGTTCTCTGTTGCAGTAAAATGGAATTCAGCAGCAACAACTGGTCGGCCGACTAGATAAAGTGGCTGGCCGACCACTTTTCCTGGTTCTTGGCAACAAAAAGTGGTCGGCAGGCATTTGGAGAGACCAAAAGTGGTCGGCCACCCTCCCACAGGCTTCCCATGATGGAGTTTCAGCTTTTTGGAGCTTTGTGCAAGGTTCTGAGAACAAATGAAAACAGAGGCAAATCGGGGCATCGCATTGGATTTCCAAACGACGCAATCGGGCATGCATGCATTCCTCTTCCTTTGAGAGTTCCTGTTTTATTTGCTTTCCTTAGCTGCCATGCTTAGATAGCTAGTTTATGCTTTGGTTTGTATCTTTAATAGTTAATGTGTTTAACTATTTCAATTCGTTTTGTAATAATTAGTTTAATTAGTTTAGATTAGCTAGTTAGCTCTTTATTCGGTCCCTCCTTCGAGAGGGCGTATCGTTGTAACAAGCGTGTGTGCGTGTGTGTGATGCATGTCTTCCAACCCCCATTTCTTTCTCCCTTTTACTTAACTGCTTATGATGGTTAGTTTTAGGGCATATTTTATTTAGCATACCTTATGCTTGCATGCGTGCATCCATTCATCAATCTTGCATGCACTGGGCTCGGCGCATCATACTAACTACATTGTATTTCAATTCCTATTTGAATACATGTATCAAGTTGCATTTCACATGACATTCTAGGATAGCCGAGCCTATTTTAGTTGCATCTTCGCATGTGTTGCATTAGCCATTTTAACATGAACTAGGATCATGCATGATTTCTAACTAGTTCTCTATTTTGGCTCGGAGTACACTGTGAGTGTTTACGCTTTAGCATACCGCATGTGTGTTAATGTTGCCATGAAAGCATGCTTGCCATGAGGCTAATTGCTTATTTGATATAATTGCCTGAATGCCTGTGGGTAAAGGTTGGATTGCTTGAATTAGAACAATTCATCAAATCCTCATTTTAGCCTACTTGCGAGTAGCAAACTTCAAACCGTTTTCAAAACGAATATGCGATGTTTTGTTCCAAATTAGGCAATCCAGTCTATACTTGTTTGTCGTGCGCATCACATAGTAAGATTAGCTAATTAATCGGAATAAGAACACAAGTGTTTTCAAAAACGAGATATCATGCCTAGTACAGGCCGATCTTTTGATCGGGCGAGCGGGGGTCCTCATTAAATGACCTTCCCCTCTCATACCCAAGTTCTCAAGCCGAGAAAACTTTGGTGATGACGGACACGTGGCCTTAGGCACGAGTTAGGGTTTCCTAGATTTTTCCAAAATAAAATATTTAAGTGGCGACTCTGTATTTGGCAAAGCAGTCCATGTTTGGCACTTCTTTATTAAAAATCAGTTTTCCAAAACGATTTGCCGGATTTGGACTCTTTGTTGATTTATCGGTCCCATATCGCACATTGTGAGACTAGATTCAGAACCGTGACATTTGAGTCCAAACTGTAGTAGCTCGGAACCAAACGTGATTCGCACCGCCTCGCCAAAAGGCGCGTGGATGTTAGAGGGTTCCTGGGAGTGCGTCTACAGTTTCTGGCAACTCTGCTGGGGATTTAGAGAACTTGACTCGAACTCATGATATCTTGTCTTGACTACACTTTGTGTTTCTTTGCATTGCATTTACATTGGTGCGCCTAGGACACCGTGTTTGCCGTATGCTATTTCTAAACGGTTTGCCGGAGGCTCACTTTGAGAAGCATGCCATAAGGCTGACTGGTTGCGGGCTTTGCTACGACAGGAACACAAACCTCGGTTTTCACCGAGGCACCCTTTTTGACCATTCGACCTAGTGCATATCGGAATCCATAGTGACTATTCCAAACTAGGACTGGTTGCTTACCCGATTTTTAGGTTGTTTGAAACCGCTGTGTGCGTAGTGAAACTCTAGCTCCTGAAAAAATAGGACAGGGAAACTCTCCCCCAACATAGGGGTGTTTTGGCTCTCATTTGTTTGTTATGTGCTGTTAGAGTGTGTCTTTACAGGGAATGCGCGTATCAATTTGCAAGTCTGGGTAATCAGGCCTGCGGGCGTCAGTGTTTGAAGAATCAGTTTTACCTGAGGGTATCAGTTTTGGGATAGTCATTTGGGCACAGCGAACAGTGTTTGAGAACAGTGTGTTCAGCTTACAAATGGCGACTGTGTGTTGTTAGGCCAACTATGTGTTGTCTTTAATATTATTCAGCTCATAACATAGCACACTACGCGTGTTGGTTGTTTATTTCCTTATTATGCTTTATTTATCTTTTTGCATGGTAGTCTAGCACTACTGCGTTCGACTAGGCAGATATTTCCCGAGTACTCTGGGTTAGAGGTCGAAGGCTCAATCGATCTATGGATCTGATAGACGGACAACCAGTGTTCCATTCGTTACCCTCGGTTACAAGACAGAGGGCAGTTAGGTAGAGGATACCAGTTCAGCAGTCAGTTCAGAGGCCTTTGTCTACCCCACCTGAGTATAGTAGGGATCCAAGTTCTGTTTCTCCCATAGAGAGGGAATACACATCAGTTTAGTCAGACCCACACTTTTCAGTCAAAATGGAAGAGATGATGCGTCAGCTCCAGGAAAGTATGCACGCTATGTAGCAGGATGCTGCTCGTCAGATAGAAGTGGCTGCGCGTCAAGCAGAGGTAGTGGTCCAGCAGGAAAAGTTAATTGCTAGGCTACAGCAACAAACCGGAGCATCTGCTTCACACCAAGCTCCTCTCCCACCTATAGTTCCAACACCAGGGGAGACAACCAACGTCCAGGAAAATACGGGCGTACCAACAGGGCTAGCTCCGCCTCCAATCCTACCCCAGCTGTCCAAAGCAGCCACCAACCTAGTGGATTCGCCGTTTGAATTTGAGGTGGAACCAACGGCGTTAAAAGTGCGCAGGTTGGAAAAGCTCTTCAAGAAGTCTCAAGGAGTTCATTCCATTCCGGATATAGAGGATGGATATACCGACTCGGCCGTGACGCTGCCAGACCGCTTTAAGATGCCGCACATAGACTGCTTTGATGGGTCTGGAGATCCTATAGTGCACCTGTGGCTGTTTTTAGACATACTAAGACCGATGGGCCTTTCCAGATCAGAGAAGCTTTCTCTGTTTGGCCGGACCCTGTCAAGTGTAGCGGCTATTTGGTACGTAAAATTGGAAGACTCTGTTAAGAGAAGTTGGGAGGAGATGGCCGAGGCCTTCATAGCTCAATACTCCTACAATACGTAGATTGAGATCACAACTCGTGATCTCGAGACAACCAGGCAAGAACCGAAGGAGAGCTTCTCTGACTTCGTAACCCGTTGGAGGGCCAAAGCCTCGATGATGACCATCAGGGCCGTGGACAAAGATCAGATACGGATGGTTGTGCGCAACCTCCAACCTAAGCTCATGCAGAAGGTGATCGTCCTCCCCCTGCCCACCTTTGCAGACCTCCATGAGATTGGGGTGCAAATAGAGGACGCCATGAAACAAGGCCTCATTGATAATGAGAGAGAGCAGCCCAAGAGGGCATTCAACCACAGTACAAATGCAGGCACAAGCAGTGCTGCAGCCGACAGATCTTCAGATGTCGGAATGGTCACCACCACTACTCCAAAAACCCTTACAGCTACCCCATTCACTAGTGCGTCCTGTAATAGCTCGTAAACAGCTAGATATGCACCCAGAGGCCAAAGAACCTTCACTCCACTATACATGCCCTTGTCCAAAGCTTTGGGGGTTTTGATCAAGAAAGGGAACTTGAAGCCCCTAGAGTGGCGGCCATTGCCAGAAAAACTTTCTCCCTCCCATAACCCAGCTAGATACTGTGCCTATCACCAACAGCATGGTCACAACACCGACCAGTGCTTTAGACTGTGTCACGATATCCAAGATCTCGTTGACAATAAGGTAATCGCACCTCCGGAAAAACCAAATGTCACAACTGTAGATGCGCCCCGGGTGAGGGCCTTCCGTGCTACAATTCGGACTCATTATTGTGTTGGTTCGTAATCTGATCTCACAATGTGCGATGTGAGATTGATAAATCACCAAAGAGTCCAAATCCGACAAATCATTTTGGAAGACTGATTTTTGTAAAGAAGTGCCAAACATGGACTGCTTTGCCAGATATAGAGTCGCCACCTAAATATTTTATTTTGGGAGAATTTAGGAAACCCTAACTCATTGCCTAAGGCCACGTGTCCGTCATCACCAAAGTTGCCTCGGCTTAGGAACTTGGGTACGATTAGGGAAGGTCATCTATGAGCACCCCCGCTCGCCCGATCAAAGATCGGCCTGTACTAAACATGATATTTTATTTTTGAAAACACATGTGTTCTTATTCTGATTAATTAGCTGGAATTACTATGTGATGCGCACAACACACAAGTATTGACTAGATCGCCTAATTTGGAACGAAGCATTGCATATCCGTTTGTTTGGAAATGGTTTGAAGTTTGCTACTCGCAAGTAGGCTAAAACGCAGATTACAATGAATTGTACCAATTCAAGTAATCCAACATTCACCCACAGGCATTCAGGCAGTTATATCACATAAGCAATTAGCCTCATGGTAAGCATGCTTTCATGTTAACACTTACATACATGCAAGATGCTAAAGCATAAACACTCACAGTATACTCCGAGCCAAAACACAGAATTAGTCAGTAATCAATGCATGATCCTAATTCATGTTAAGATGGCTAATGCAACACATGCGAAGATGTAACTAGAATAGGCTCGGCTAATCTAAGATGTCATGTGAAATGCGATAATTCGATACATGTATTCAACTCAGAATTGAAATACAATACTGTTAGTATGATGCGCCAAGCCCGGTGCATGCAATACAGATGAATGGATGTACGCATGCGAGCATAAGGTATGCTAAATGAAATATGCCCTAGAACTAACCATCAAAAGCAGGTAAGTAAAAGGGAGAAAGACGTGGGGTGGGAAGACATTCACACACGCACGCACACTTATTACAAAATTCGCCCTCTCGATGGAGGGTCCAAAAGAATAACACAAATTGACTAATTAACTAACTAGCTAATTAAATATTACACAACACTTAACAATTAACAAATTAATTAAGCTATGAAAGTAGTAAAAACAGCCTCGGGAAGAGGGATGCATGCATGCTCGGACGGCTTCGCTCGGAAATCCATTGCCATGTCACATGTTGCCTCTGTTCACACTGCTCTGTTCCTCTGAAAATTGTGCCAACTTCTGTGACACTTCTGAACTACCTTGGGGACATGCTGAGAGTCCATCGGCCAAGAGGTATGGCCATCGGCCAAGGAAAACTAGTCATCGACCAAAAGTATGGCTCTCGGCCAGAAATGTTTAGTCGGCCGGCACTGAATATGGTCGGTCGACCATCTGTTCCTGCAGAATCCTGTTTTGCTGCAGCAGAGGACAAACAGAGCATGACAATGCATTTCACAAGACAATGTATGCACGACCACCCTCCCTATCATATTATGAACTCAAGGGAGTATAGTCCTCGACCCTCGGGCCACCAATCACGCATTTCAATGCATAATGGCCAAAGGAGTATGCGCATTAATGTGAAATGGATGCACAAAACACATATGAATGCTTAGAACTCTATCATGCTTTGATCAACTTTGAGCTGTCGCGACCGAGATTGAGCACGTTTCATAGCTTTAAGTATGAAACAATCCCTCTTTTCTCGTGTTAGGACTAACACATTATCCCAAACAACAATGCAATACACAAGACATTGGCAATGCACAATGTAAGGGACAAGCAATGTGACAACATCCAATGCAACTTGAACATACCTGAACAAGGGCTGAGAGGGCAATGCACGAAATGCGTAAGCATGCAATATGTAAGTCTAAGCATTACAGCAGATGCAATTAGTCAGTGTAGCATGCACATGCAAGAGGCAACCTGAGCATACACAATGCTAAGTATAAAGGCCATACACAATGGATAACACATGGCATACACAATGCGATGTAATACAAGCATGCAAACAACATGCACACCAACATACTTAATGGACTTAAACAAAAAGAGGTAGACCTCCCAGCCATGGCCCATCGGTAGCCATATGCAAAATGAAGGCACAAAAAAAAAATAAAGAAGGGCACATCATGCACAATGCAATTGTGCCATCAACTAGCCCGAGCCACAACCCTTCAGAAGGCTCAAAGAGTGACAAATGTGCAAGTGTAAATAACACAAGTGCACTGAAATTAAGTAAGAAAAATGATGCCATTCATTCAAACATTCACACATGGCATATGGTAGGGTCCTAAAAGCATGAAGCTTAGCAAAGAGGACTACACATGAGGTCATGCCAATACATGGCAAATATGCATGAACTAAGCTATGACAGATGTTGAAATGGGTCCTTAACAAAGACAAAATGTGCTGAGATGAGGGCCAAAGACATACACACTTGGCCACAAACTAGGCATCAAGGCTACAACACTCAAAAGTCACTAAAATGCATTAATAAAGATGGGAAATATTGGCAATGCTAACATGCTCTAAAATTCATGTTAAGTATGCCAATCATTCACCATCAACAAATGAAGCATGCAAATGTCTCAAGCTTGAGGCAAGCAAGAGTCTTTTACACTATCAGTATACAAAACAGTGAAGCATGTGGTTAAGGCAACCCAAAATAGTCACTAGAACATGTTTAAAATGAACTAAAAACATGTATGGAAGTAAAAGCCAAAACATGCTAACATGAGGGGCAATGAGACATGAGCATACAAGGCAAATTAAGGTGGATTCACTACACCTATTAGGACCTAAGTTATGGGATGAACTCTAACCAACAAAAAATTCAGAGTTATTATTAGGCATAATAACCCCCAAAACCTCATGAAATGATTTGCTTGCAAGCTAAGGCAATGGAGGCATAACGCAATGGCTTCATGTTAAGGCAATAAAGGACCAACCTTCAACGCATTGTAATGAAGTGACAATGGAAGTGTATAGCCAGACCACTATGGGATTGAAATAACATTACAAATGATGCCAATATCATTGAAATAGGCCAAGTAATGCACTGCAAGGGGGCCCCTCAATACACAAAGCTAAACAAGTCAGATTGAACCAAGGCTATACAAAGCAATCATGCATGGCAAGCAACACAAATCCGACCCTAAACATGCCAAAAAACATGAATAATAGGTTCTCAGAGCTAAGTCCAAAAACATCTAAAAATGACATGGTCAATAGCAATGAATCATGTTAGGCTTATTCATGGGATATCTCTCT
>NW_021024591.1:81772-120405 GCF_004153795.1 Camellia sinensis
TGCTTAGCTTGTTTTAGCTTCATTTTAGCAAGTATTTGGTGTTGTTTTTCCATGATTTATCTCTGTTTAAAGTTGGTTTAGTGGTCTCTTGCATGCACCATATACTTGTCTTGCAATCCTCTCATTTGCCTTAACATGTATTTAGCATTTAGACTACCATGCTTGCATGTTTTGGCTTAACTCCACGAAGCTTCTAGCCTTGTTTTAACATGCTTGAGCTCTGTTTTTCATTGTTTTGGTCATGCTTACATTGTTTTGTATAGCTACCATGCAATCTAGCTTGTTAGCTTTGGGTGTTTGAGTCACTAGCATGCTCTATTCGGATCATTTCAGTGGTTTGGCATCACTTGTAATATTATTTCAGTCCATATAGTATGCTCATGTACTTGCATTTGTCACTCCTTTAATGCTTTAATTAGTTGATGTTTTATGCCTCTTGAGTGAACCATTGTGTATGCCTCCATGCTTAGGTCTTTGGGGATGCCATCTAAGTGAGTTTTTGGGCTTACTTTGACATGCCATAACTCTGTTTTTCATTGCTTAAATCATGCCATGTTTGGTTTTGATAGGTGCAGTGTAACACCCTCTTTGGTAGCCTTACATGCCTTATGTTTTGGCGTTGTGTTCTAGCTTGTGTTGGCTAGTTTCGAGCTTGCTTTCGGTTTTGTTTGGACCTGCCTTAGGACTGTTTTAGGTCATCTTGGCCCTTTGGTGCTTGCTTTTTATAGCCATGGTTTGAACCCTTAGGCTAGTTTCAAGCTTTAAGCTTTCTTGCATGCTTTGCTTGTGTACTTTGGTCGGTTTGGCACATCTCCTAACATGATTTTAGAGCTTAACATGTTTGCTTAATATCCATGTTTGTCTCCCTTTAAGCGTTCTTAAAAGTTGCTCTACAATGCTTAAGGTAATGGACCATTAGCATGCATGTTTATATGTGTATTTCATGCCTTTGTTTCATCGCTTTGGCCACTGATTTGGACCTATTTGAGAGCTGTCCATTTTGGTTTAAGATCCTTATCACATGCTGTTGCATGCTTGCCTTGCATGTTGTTGCATACTTGGCCTATTGCATGTTGTTGCATGCTTGAGTTATATCGTATTTGGCATGCCCCTTTTGTTAAGTTGCTTTGCATGTTTGCATGTATTGTCCCTTGCATGTTGTTGCATGCTTGCCCCACATGTTGTTACATGCTTGCCTTTCCTTGAATGTTGCCACATGCCTTACATGTTTGCATGCTTGTTTAGGTTGCATTGCATTTGGCATGCTTATTACCATTAGCCTTGTATGGCATTGTCCTTGACATGCTTCATGTTGCATTAGTTTTGCTTGCATGTCTGCATCCCTTGCCTCTTGATCAAGCATGATAGAGGTTGGGGTCCCTTATGTGTTTTTTTTGTGCATTTCATTCCATATTGAATTGCATATTTGGCTCCTTTGGCCATCATGCATCGAAATGCATGATTGGTGGTCCGAGGGTCGAGGACTACACTCCTTTTGAGTCTCAAACATGATAAGGAGGGTGGTCGTGCAAACATTGCCTTGTAAATGTATTGTCATGCTCTGGTTGTCCTCTGCTGCAGCAACACAGCATTCTGCAAGAAGATATGGCCGGTCAGCCATCTTCAGTGCCGATCGGTTAAACATTGTTGGCCGAGAGCTTTACATTTGGTCAATGACCAATTTACCATGGCCGATGGCCTTATCTCTTGGCTGATGGACTCTCAGAAAGTCCCCAAGATGGTTCAGAAGTGTCACAGAAGTTGGCACAGTTTTCAAGATACAAAGCAATGTAAACAAAGGCAACATGTGACATGGCGATGGATTTCTGAGCGAAGCCGTCGAGCACGCATGCATCCCTCTTCCCGAGGCAGTTTTTACTGTTTTCATAGCTTAATTGATTTGCTTAATTAGTTAAGTATTGTGTAATAATTAATTAGCTTGTTAGTTAGTTAATTATGTAATTTGTATTATTCTTTTGGTCCCTCTGTTGAAAGGGCACAATTGTGTAATAAGCGTGCGTGTGTGTGATGCATGTCTTCTAACCTCCACTTCTTTCTCCTTTTTACTTAACCGCTTACAATGGTTAGTTCTAGGGCACGTTTTAATTAGCATCCTTATGCTATGCATGTTTGCATCATTCATTTGTATTGCATGCACCGGGCTCGGCGCATCATACTAACTGCATTGTATTTCAATTCTAAGTTGAATACATGTATCGAATTGTCGCATCTCACATGCCATTTTAGACTAGCCGAGCCTATTCTAGTTGCATTTTATATGTGATGCATTAGCCATCTTAACATGGACTTCGATCATACATTGATTACTAACATGTTCTTTGTTTTGGCTCGGTGTACACTATGAGTGTTTATGCTTTAGCATCTCGCATGTATGTGAGTGTTAACATGACAGCATGCTTGCCATGAGGCTAATTGCTTATGTGATATAACTGCCTGAATGCGTGTGGGTGAAGGTTGGATTGCTTGAATTGGGACAATTCATTGAAATTCGCATTTTTAGCCTACTTGCGAGTAGCAAACTTCAAACCATTTCCAAACAAACATGAGATATTTTGTTCCAACTTAGGCGATCTAGTCTATACTTGTATGTTGTGCGCATCACGTAGTAAGCTAGCTAATAACCGGAATAAGAACACGTGTGTTTTCAAAAACAAGATATCATGCTTAGTACAGGCCGATCTTCGGATCGGGCAAGCGGCGGTGCTCATAGATGACCTTCCCCAATCGTACCCAAGTTCTCGAGCCGAGGCAACTTTGGTGATGATGGACACGTGGCCTTAGGTAACGAGTCAGGGTTTCCTAAATTCTCCCAAAACAAAATATTTAGGTAGCGACTCTGTATCTGGCAAAACAGTCCATGTTTGGCACTTCTTTCTTAAAAATCAGTTTTCCAAAACGATTTGCCGGATTTTGACTCTTTGGTGATTTATCAGTCTCGCATTGCACTTTGCGGGATTAGATTCAGAGCCGTGACATTTGAGTCCGAACTATAGAAGCATGAGGCCCTCGGGGCGGGTCTACAGGTATTGGTGCATATAAATTTCTGCTGCAAATTGAACTTTGTCTCTTCTTTCTTATTAGGACCACTAACATAGTGCCCAATAGGCAGTGCAATTTTAACTGATATACCAAAATATATCGATATCAGAAAAACTAAACCTGATAATAATACACCAGGAATCAGTTTCTCCCCAGCAAGACTTTATGGAAGACTGTAGCCCAGAGAAGACAACACCTTGATCAAATTCAGAAGCTTTAGTGCAATGACATCAAAACTTTTTACAACTACAAGTGAGACTTGTCAAGCACCTATTGATGCTATATTTCTCTTGTTAGACCCCCATCTCAAGCAAAATAAAGTCTAAAAATAGAATAGACTAAAGAACATGTAAGCTTAAAAAAAAAAAAGGTTCCCAAAAGACCCAATAGCCCAATTAAGCTAATTATTCAGTTCTTGTTTCACTCTAAGCACATCATATCTAATTATAGATATAAAAATCATATATGACGTGTAGTTTGTTTTATTATATCTGATATATTTGCCCAATATTATTCATATTAGATATACAGCTTTATTATATCTGATATATTTGCTCAATATTATTCATATTAGATATACAGCTTTATTATATCTGATATATTTGCCCAATATTATTCATATTAGATATACAAATTATCTTGGCGATGCAAAATTATGTAATCAATTGGAGCTAGTTAGTTGACTAGAACTCTTGTATTTTATCAGGAGATTAAAGAGAGAAGCCTTACTATATACAATACTTTCCTCAACAAGCCACAGGCTTTTAATCTAACCAAAACAAAACAAAAAAAACCAAGTGTTGTGAGTTCCTGATTATGATCTCTTTTTTTTTTGTTTTCTTGTTTTTGTTTTCTTCATTGGGTTTGTGCTTTAATGATGGCTTTGTATGCTTTTAACATGTGGGTCATCAGTATGTCTTAGGGATAGCAATTTAAACCCGGCCCAACGGGGACCTGACCCCCCGACCTCGATTAATACGATTTTTTCCCGAAAAATACCCCCGACAGGCCGGGGATGGTATTAAAAAAAAATCCCCGGTCACTTTCGGGCCGAGGACGGTGATAAGAAATTCCGCCTCGGCCCCGGCCCGACCCCGGCCCCGCTCCCCGTCCCCGTTTCTGCCCGCCTAATATATATTAATATTATGCACTGCACTCATCTCTCTCTAATATAATATATTATATACTCATCTCTCTCTAATAAATATTATATACCCTCACCTACCTACCCATTGATATATATCAACTCTCTCTCTCATCTACTAACAATCCCAAAACAAATACACCTCCTCTCCTCTCTTTCATTTCGGATCAATCTCTCTCCCTCTCTGCCACCATGATCGATTCTCTCTCAAGCTCTCACTCTCGCACTGTTCTATTCTCTCACTCATTCTCGCACTGTCCGCGACGCCGATTGGCCTCCTCCGTCGTCGCAGTCACTGCCATCCATCGCCTCCGCATCTCCGATCGTCCTGCTCCTCCTTCGTCCACCACAGATCTGTATGTGTATCATCCTCCATCTGTATGTATACATGTATGTATACACAGATCTCAGATCCGATCTGTCCATTTTTATTTTATTTTTGGTTTATGATCTATTGATGATGTTGTTGATATGTTGATGTTGAAAATGATACATTGATGTTGATGATTCTGTTGATGTTATTGTTGTTGTTGATGGTGGTGTTGAAACAGATTTGGGGGGCGGGAATTTTCGGGTTCGGGGAAACCCGATCCCTGTTGGGAGTGGGGATGGGGACGATGGTAGGTTCCCCGTCGGGGATCGGGGCCGAGGCTGGGGAGATTTTCACAATCGGGGATCAGGGACGGGGAGTGGGATCCCCGGCCCCACCCCGCACCGTTGCCATTCCTAGTGTTGAAACAGATTTGGGGGTGTAGACACCCCATTTTTGACCGACCTTAAGACTCAGACGTCACCGATCGAGCGCTTGGTGATGTTGCATTTTGTGCTCGTTCAGAAGTTTCAGAGTCGCGACCGTGAGCCCTGCCTCCGGACTTCCGAACCCTTTTCGGTGCCTTGTCTCGGTTTGTGAACCAGACTCGGTTTTCTCTGTTTCTTTTCTTGAAGGGAGGGAGAGGTCCCATAGACCATCTCTCAATGTCCGTAGGCTACATTTGGTGGCCGTAGGCCATTTTGCCCATTTCGGAGTCCGGTTCCCGGTTTTCGGGACCGTTGGCCGTGCGCCTCGGTTCGGGACCGCTTAACCATCTCCTATTGCTCTGATTTTTCTATATTTGTATGCTGTGCGCATCACATAGTAACCTAGGCTAATAAACCGGAATAAGAACTCGCAATGTTTTCAAAAATTGATATCATGATTAGTAGAGGCCGGTCTATGACCGGGCGAGCGGGGGTGCTCACGAAGTGACATTCCCCAATCGTACCCAAGTTCCCGAGCCGAAGTAACTTTGGTGATGACGGACACGTGGCCTTTTGGTACCGAGTCAGGGTTTCCTAAATTTCCGAAAATAAAATATTTAGGTGGCGATTCTGTATCTGGCAAAGCAGTCCATGTTTGGCACTTCTTTCAAAAATCTGTTTTTCTCAAAAACGATTTGCCGGATTTGGACTCTTTGGTTCAGACTTAGAACCGTGACTACGAAACGTTGAGTCCGAGCTGTAGCGAGGTCCCCCGCGAGCTTGTTACAGGGGGGTGGGAAATTTTCGGGTTCGAGGAAATCCGATCCCCGTTGGGGGCGGGGATGGGGACAGTGGTAGGTTCCCCGTCGGGGATCGGGGCCAGGGCTGGGGAGATTTTCACAATCGGGGATCGGGGACGGGGAGTGGGATCCCCGGGCCCGCCCCGCCCCGTTGCCATTCCTAGTATGTCTCCACAAGCTAGCAATGCTAGTCCCCACAGTCACTAACAAGTTGGTGAGAACTCATTATGGAACCAAAAATCATGACTATACTAGATTCATTTTTTAGTCAACCTAAGCCAGATTTGATGAGTGGTGTGGTATGCACATCTCTGTGAAGTAGAGTGGTCCTGTTTGGTAGCTTATAGAGTTGCTTATATATACATATTTTAAAATTTTAAAAATTTGCATCAAAGTGTTTGATATATATTCTTCTTTTCTTATATCTTACAAAGTAAAAATAATTTAAATAAGTTGAAAAAATTTATTTTTTAAAAGTTAGGAGAAACATATTTTTACTTCTATCTTTTTATTATTAATTTTAACTTGATAAAGGTGCACCAAGCAAGCCCAATGTAAAACCTATTCCCCATTCTGGCTTTTGCTTCCCAATGGCAAGTGGTGTTTCGGATCATTTTGGGCCCTTTGGGGCTGTCTTAAGGGTCACCTCAAGAAGAATCCAAAACAGAACTACCTACCTATTGTAAAATGTTCAAAGAAAATAAATAAATATTTTTCTGTTTTGGTATGTGCACTGTGTAAATGGGATCTATTCTTGGCTTCCATTTCATTAAACTTCTTTTACTGTCTGCTTCATTACTCAAGATTTACATTAGACACTAAGTATTGAAAAAATTCATTTAAATGTCAAAAACAGTGAGTATTTTACATTTAAATGTCATCAAGAATTCAATTTAGCAAATTCACTTCACTTCGATTGCTCAAGTATTGTTTCACACTATGTTATGTATGAACCATGATTTCTTTTTGGTCATTTTTTAGTTATTTTTTCCATCCACACCCTCTATACTTTGAATTAAGATTATTTATTCTATGCTTATACAGAAAGCTTTGTGCAGTCATATGTGATCCAAGTGGACCTCTTTATTATTGCAGCTAGGGATATGCATATGGTATGAGAAGTTTCCAGATCTCAAATTCAGAGATTTGTTTCTTACATGAGAAAGTTGTGCAGGTAACAAAATAGAGAATACAGTCCCTAGTCTAGTGGTAGACTTCTTCAATGAAAAGTGTGCAAGACCGAGGAATTAGTGACTATTTAGGCTGCATTTGATGTTTGGGATATGTCGAATTAGTGACTAATTTGTTTCTACATTATATCCCAAATTTGTTCAACTTGTGGTCTTTGGACCAAGTCTCTTTAAGGAATCAATTTCTTCCTTTTTCTTTTTCTTTTTCCTTTTACCTGATGAATTTTTCAGTTCTCTTGATTGTGAATCAATTTATGTCTTCATGTTGAATTTTTTGATCAAGTATTATTTTCTCTATGTGCCTGCAAAATTTGTTTATACTATATCTTTGGTGTGTTCTTATTTTGGTTTGCTGAATTAACTTTTTAGTTTATTCATATGCATCAGCGGTTTCTGAATTAATTTGTGTTTTCATTTTTCAGGTCAGAAATTTTTTAGAGAGATGCAAAATATGATCAAAGAATTCAAGGACTTTGTGCTTCAATTTTTTTCATATTTTTAATATATGTAATCATAGTTAATTCTTTTTTTTATTTATTAACTTCTTTGTATATACTTTTGAAAATTCAACTTTCATTTATGAAATATATGACGTTATTTTATTCAATATATGGTTGTGATTCAAAAGATAGTATATAGTATGTATTACATTCTTCAAATGCATACAAAAATAATATTGATTATTTTTCAAATATGTAGCACCTTTTTTTATCACAGATTTTATTAGTTATTAATCACACTTAAAAGATGTGATGTAAATATTTTTAATCACACTTAAAAAGTGTGATCTAAATGTTATTAATCACACTTAAAAAATGTGATATAGATTATTATTATTATTTTTTATGAGAAATGTAGACAAACAAAAAATAAAAATTAATTAAAAAAGCTATTTCACAGCTTATTTAACAAACATTACTCAGCAACTTAAATCTATAATCCAACAGCTACACCAAACAGATTAACAACTTCTGATTAAAGTCATAATCTATAATCTGTTAATCTATAATCTATAAGCTGTTTTAACAGCTACACCAAACGGGGCCTCTAACTGATAAATTTATCATTGTAAATTTATTCATTAATATCCACTATCCTTACTCGTATTCACTCATTTACTCACTTACAAGAATTCACCATTCTCTTCCACATACACAAAGAAAAAGAAAAAAATGATAAATTTATCATTGAAATTTAATATGAATCTGAAATAAAGGAGGCGGTGGTGATATGGTGTTTGTGTAG
This sequence comes from Camellia sinensis, assembly GCF_004153795.1. Classification (NCBI taxonomy): domain Eukaryota; kingdom Viridiplantae; phylum Streptophyta; class Magnoliopsida; order Ericales; family Theaceae; genus Camellia; species Camellia sinensis. The sequence continues at coordinate 89,950 of NW_021024591.1, forward strand.
ATTGGCAACGGTAAATTATAGATCTACGATGGTAAAGTGTAGATTGGTGACGGTAGAATGTAGATTTGAGACAATGGTGAAGATAGTTGGTGAACGGTGATGGTATCCGAATAACGACGGTGGTGGTGGTAGTGGTGGGTAGGTGGATGACGACGACGGTAATGGTGGTGAGTAGATGGCGACGGCAATGGTGGTGGTGGTGGGTGGACGACGACGACAGTGGTGGTAAATAATGGTGGTGTGAAGCTTTTGGAAAAATGGTAGAAAGAGAGACAGAGAGAGAAGAGAAAAGAAGATGATGAGTAGACAACGATGACGGCGGTGGTGGCAGGTAGACGACGATGACAATGGTGGTAGTAGACAATGGTGTGTGAAGCCTTTGGAAAAATGGTGGAGAGAAAGAGAGAGAGAGAGAGAGAGAGAGAGAGAGAGAGAGAAGATGAGAGAATTTGATAGATATAGGTATTGTAAAACTTATTAGTACATTCAAGAAATCAATAAAACTTAATGGTATTTAAGTCTACTTAATTGGACTAGTTGGTAATTACCTCTATTTTTGTCTCATGTGTGGTTCAACTTCGTCAAAAGCCCAGGGCCAATCATTGCAGCGTAATTGAGCAATTGGAAAGGTGTTTATGACAATTTGACTTGACAAAAATCTTTAGAAATTCACAATATATTCACCATCGGAAATAGGGAAATGATATAGAGCTTTAAATCTAGAGTTCTAATTTAAGCTCTAGTGATGTGGCAAAGCCAAAAAAAAAAAGAAAAAAAACACAAACATCACATCATGGGCGGAGGCCAGCTCATTAGAGCTCCTTTAGAACTCTATATTTAGAGCTTCCAATCTTTTTTCATCGAAATAAGATTTGTTTGGATTTGAGTTAGTATTAAATTTAGAACCGAACTAATCGTGTATTAGCTACAACCCAATCTAATGTAGTTCGGATTGAAATCACGGTTCTATTATATTAAAAATAAGTGAGAATTAATAATAAATAATTAAAATAAATATATTTTTAATATTATTTAAATATAACACAAATAAATAACAAATATTATTTAATATAAGCCAACAATTGTGAATAATATAATGAAATCCAATTCAAGCTTAAATACAACTAATACAAATTAAATTCAGTAATACAACAATAAAATAAAATCAAGTATTATGAAATTCAAGTCCTACATTATTTCTTTCGTTCACTTCCCTTTAGAAAATATGGAATTAACTAAAAATCAAAATAAATAGTAGAAAACTATTAATTGCAATCAAGTCTATTATAATGGACTAATTAGATAAAAACATGCCAAAATAAATAAAATTTTATATTATATATAGGTTCTGTTCTCAATCAAACCAATCCAATCCTATTTGGTAATAGTTTGAAGACCTAGAATCGAACTAATGTATTGAAAAAAACCAAGCCAACCCAACCTAAACAAGTCGGGTTGGTTCAGCGCTTTGGTTCTATGTGGATTTTGTGCACCCTGTTGCGAAGGATTTTATTTTGATTTATCTAATTTTGCACATGACTTTTTTTTTTTTTTTCCATTTAAAATGTCAATAACATATGATGGAAGGACCACATTGTAACAAAATTAAAAGCATAAGGAACAAATTGTTCAAATTAAAACTATAAGGAATAAAATAAAATTTTGCTTAAACTAGGGGATCAATGGTGTAATTTACCAAAAAAAAAAAGTTTAACTTTTTGAAAATTAATATTTTTTTAATATACTCTTTCTGAAAAATAAGCAAAAAAATCAAGGGGAAATTATCAATAAGAGGTAATTTGAAAAACTTATTACACATATATGAAAAAGTTTATAGTTATAATTATTAATATTGATGAAGTTTATCGTTATTTTATAATTATTTTTCAAATTTTGGATTGTTCTAAAATTTCCCCAAAAATCAATAGATTTATATTAATAATTTTTAATACTTAAGTTAATTATTTTATACAATTTCGAGCTATATAATTAAGATTTTAGTGTAAAATTTATTAGATTATCATTTTAAGGCATTTATTGATCAATATAATTTAGAGCGCAAATTATGCCAGGGGTCCTGTACTTTGATCTTTGTGTCGTTATGATCCATGTAATTCTAATTGGTTCAATTTTGATCATGATTTTTCTTCGACCCATTACGTAGAAATTCCTAAAATAACTACAATTCCTAATATATGTTTTCTAAAATTTGAGTCAGGGTTGAACAAAAGAGTGAATTTTAAATTGTGTTATCTGGTATATAACTTGAAATGCAAAAATTTATTGGGTTAATTTTACTTTTATCCCTTAAATTATCATTATTTTTTATTTTATTCTTAAATTGTTAATTTTATCTATTCAATCTTTAAATTTATAATTTTAACTAAATATGTTCTAATTCGAAATGATTTTTCAAATCAGTAACTGTTGATGTCTAATTCAATGATAAAAAATGTCATTTCAAAACTGAACGGTTGAAACCATGCAATTAAATATTTATTTTTTTTATTTTTTTATCTACTATTTTGTAATGAGAGGTGAAGAAAAATATTTGATTAAATTACATGATTTTCTATTTCATTCTTAAACTATCATAATATATATATATATATATATATATGTTTTTCATTCTTAAATAAATAATGGTGAAAATTTCGATAGGCAAACTTTACTTTATCTACTTGTGATTTGGATTTATATCACCTTTTTTTTTTTTTTTCTTGATCAGCAAAAAAAACCTTTATTGATGAAAAATGCATACATGAAATGGGATTACATCAAATACAGGAGGGCAAGAGCAGCAAGCATCATAGCAAACTAACTCAATCCTAACTAGGTTGGCACTGAGAAGAAAGCTCAATCATCTGCAAGCTCAACCCTAAGAGTTTGGTGAGGAACAAAACCTGACATGAGGAAAGACAAACAAGAGAAAGAAAAAACAAAAGCCTGATAAAACACAAAATAGAGACAGATCCCAATTAAACAGATTACAGCAGACACATAAGAGCAAAACAGAAACAACCACAGCAGCTCATAGCAGCAGGCAGACAGACCTTAGCCCAGAATCAACCACACCAGCAGCCAAAATCAATTCATAATGCATACTTGAACCTTAGCCCTGAGCACACACAAACAAAACACAACCAAGGGAAAATAAACCCAAATGCCATCAACAGCAGCCACTTACACTGCTATTAGCCCAGAATTACCCAACAGACCCCTAGTAGCCCAGATTCAACCACAACAATAGACAAAACAGATCACCCGCAATAATCACAGAACAATTGGGATTGCAGCAGGATGAAAAACACCAAGACAATATTGTCAGATGCAAAGATTAAGGAGCACAGAGGCAAGATTCAGCATCCAGTCCGAATGCAATATTGAACCAACAGCAGAAGACCAGCAGCATCCAACACTCCTCTATTTGCAAAGTCACCATTACTAAAACCCCATCTGAGAACTACTCTGAAACACAAAAAGCCCAAAAGTAGATTAAAAGTAGGGCAGTCATCCGTAACCAGACACCTAACCCACCAGCAGCAACCTCTATTTGCAGCTAACACACTAGCAACATCCCTATTACACTGAATAGCAAATCTGCCATAAATTTGAAATAATGTCATGCACAGAATAATGCAGATCCTTCAAACTAGACTTTGCCCGCAATGCCACTCTAACTCTCACCAACTCTTCCAAATTCGCAAAATGAGGTTGAGCATTATTAAACAAACAAGCATTTCTTAATTCCCAAACTAACCATAACACAACCATCTTTACCTTAAAACTAGCCCACCAACTCAATAGAGATTGAACTGATCCAGGAATGGCCCAACACAAGCCCCACCAATCAACAATCCCAGACCACACTTTCCAAATGCTACTACAATGCAGCAAAACATGATTCTGTGTCTCCACCTCTGTCTTGCAAAAAACAAAAAGAATGCTTGCATTAGGCTTGAGCACCCCAACCCTTTGCATAAAAGCAGCAGACTTCATCCTACCTCTCCAAGCTAACCATGTCATGAATTGTACTTTAGGGGGAGCAATATTTTTCCAGATATTCATTACAAATCTGAGGTTACACCCTTTACGCAAAGCCATCCAATTCCACACAGAGGATACAGAAAAGGCACCAGATGGATTAGCCAGCCAAGTGCACTGATCCTCCACATGACTCCTTAAAATGGATACAACTTAAAGGTACTCATACAAGTTAGATAGGTCCTCATCTTCCCAAGCAAAAAGCTATCTTCTAGTCAAGAGGCTCCAGTCATCACCCTTATTTTTCCTTTGCAAAAAATCAAACATTGAACCATCTTTATGAACTGAAAAGGAAAAAAGCCTAAGGAAAACAAAAGATAGGCTCTGATTATTGCGCCACACATCTACCAAAAATTTTGTCCTAATGCCATTCCCAATCACAATCTTAAAATTAGAGAAGAAGAACTCCCTCAAAAATGGATTACGTGCAAGAACAAAATATCCTTCCACAAAGCAGAAACCCCCCTTAACTCCATTGCCAATGGACTCTATCTGCCTCCACACTGACCATACTTGCTACGCAACACTTTTTTTCCATAAGGCCTTATCTTCCAAAACATATTTCCACCACCACTTGATCAACAAGCACTCATTGAACTCACTAAGCTTCCTCACACCAAGCCCACCTTGACACTTATTTTTACACACCTCTTCCCACTTAACAAGATGCACTTTTCTTTTTACCTCATCACCACCCCAAAGAAAAGTAGACTGAATTCTATCTAACCGATTAGCAATGCCCACAGGCATTTTAAATAAAGACAGAAAATACACAGGTAGTCCAAATAATACAGACTTGATTAAGGTCAATCTACTTGCAAATGATAAGCACCGCCCTTTCCATAAAGCTAGCTTCTTCTTGAACTTGTCAACTATTGGCTGCACATTCTCTTACACCTAGGATTTACACCTAGAGGCAAACCTAAATAATTCAAAGGCAATTTCTGAGTTAAACAATTTAGCTTTTTGGCAAAGGCCTATACTAATTCATCTTCAACACCAATTCCACAGACTTCACTTTTGTGAAAATTAATCTTGAGCCCAGATAGTATTTCAAAACATCTCAAAATTCTCTTCATAGTAAGGATTTCCTCCCAACTCACCTCACAAAAAATAATCGTATCATTCGCGAACTGAAGATGAGACATCTTCAAATCACTATGACCCACAGCAGCTCCTTTGATCAGTCCTACCTCTTTTGCTCTTTCCAGTAGAATGTTCAGACCTTTAGCCACTAAGTTGAAGAGAAAAGGTGATAGAGGATCACCTTGCCTCAGACCTTTGTGAGGCAAAAATTTTGAAGTTGGAGACCCATTAACTAACACGAAAACTCTTGCTGATGATATACATGACTTTATCCAACCCACCCACTTGTCAACAAAACCAAAACTGGACATCATGGAACACAAGAACCCCCAATTCACTGAATCATATGCCTTTTCGAAATCAAATTTAAGAACAAATCCTCTCTTCTTGGTCTTCTTCCACTAGTGTACCACCTCATTAGCTATTAAGATTCCATCAAATATGCATCGACTATTCAAAAAACTCGATTGTGCTTCACTAATAATCTAAGGAAGAACCTGCCGCAATTGTCTAGATAAAACCTTAGCAAGAATTTTATACACTGAGTTTACCAAACTCATAGGCCTAAAGTCAAACAACCTAATGGGACAATCCTTCTTTGGAATGAGTGAAATGAACGAACTCTTAATACCTCTAGTCAGCTTCCTATTTAAGTGGATTTCCTTCAACACTTGAATAACCTCATCCTTCATTATAGACTAACACCTTTGGAAACAAGCTAGATTGAACCCATCAGGCCCAGGGGCCTTTTTCCCATCACACTCCTTCACAGCATCCCAGATTTCTTCCTCTGTAAAGTCGGATTCCAACATAGCTGCTGTTTCTTTACTTATTTTAGCACGTAGACCAACTAATATAGGTCTGTTCTCCCACTTCTCTGAAAACAGCTTCTCAAAAAAATTCACCACTACCTGCTTAATCAAGTCTGGTCGAACCACTAAAGACCCATTCACTGTCACAGAATCAAGCATATTTTTCCTCTGCCTTCTGCTAGCCATCATATGAAAAAACGTTGTAGCCCATAGCAACCTGGATTTTTGATGCCACATATTCTCTTTTTTCCTCTTCAAGTCCCATACTGAACTCTGCACCTCTCTTCTGAGACTTTTCTCAAACTCCTGCAAATCTCTAGACTCAGCCTTTAAGTCCCATTCAAGCAATTCATCTTCATCTTTTTTCAGTTTGCCATCCACATTCCCAAACACTTCACTATTCCATCATAGTAATTGACCTCGCAAATACCCCAACTTTTTCATAATCCTATAACTAGCCCACCCACTTACCTGACAACTATCCCATGCTGTTTTAACTGCAACCACAAAATTTGGATGTAAGCTCCAAGCATTGATACACCTAAATGGTTTTGGAGCCTAATCCCTCTCATCAGTCATAATTATAATTGGACAATGATCAGAAATACTTCTGTGGAGAAGTGGTTTGGAAATACTCTTCAGATCCTGGGAGACGCTAGTGATCCTCAGTTAGTCACCTGAAAAGATACAAACACTCCGGTCGGGGGTGTCGGAATTAGCACTCCAACGGACAAGTCAGTTCAGACACTCAGGATAGCTTCTTTACTAAGTTAAGTGAAGTGATTCTTACATACATTTCTCAATCTATTGTTCCTGTATTTATACTTGTTCCTTTTGATCCTCAAGGCCAGGGCTTACTTTTTAATCATTGTCCTTTCTCTTATTCGGCTCTAAAGATCAACACTTATTCGGCACATATATTATATTCGGTTTCCCATTCCCGTAGGATATAGCCGACTAATATCAGTCTTCTAAGGTACGCACCTTCTGATTCTGCCATTATTCGGCTCCTACAATTGCCCCCCGAACTCCCCATTGACGGTAGTTAATCGGCGTGTTTGGTCTTGAATTGGAAAAGTCAAAATAGGTCAGGCGGCTTCGCGTACCCCAATACAGATGTCAGAATGCGCACACCTTTTCGGTCATCATTACACTTTCCCGCTTCATTCGTGCGTCTCGCATTTATTGTGATTTGAAATTTCAATCCTTTCGAGTGCACATTTCGTCGCGTATTCGAGACTCTTGGACCGCCAGTGGGTATCGCTTCTCTAACTCGCATTTTCTGCAATTCTTCTTCGTCTATCCTTGCCCCGTTTACTCCTCGTAAGTCTTCTTCTCTCTTCTTTGCAATCCTATTTTCTGTTTGTCATTTTGATTTCGGCGGAACCTTGAATCCCTGCAAAAATGGCTAAACACTTGAAAGACATCCTTTCTGAGGGTCGTATTTCTAGATTCCGGCGACACTTTTCCATTCTTGACGATGTTCACTTATCTCTTGTAACGGACAGTACTTTTGATATGGAGATGGAGGATCAAAATACGATCGTCTTCCCTCTCTTATCCATAGCGGAGGGCGGGGGGCGGAGTCTGTTTTCCCCTACATCCATTGCTTAGGGCCGTCCTTCGCTATTGGTGTCTGATTCCTTCTCAACCCAACATAAATTTCTTTCGAATCATCATGGGGGTGATAGAGTTAAACCGACGCCTTAGGATCAACCTTGGCATTCCGGCGATTCAGCACTGCTACCCTTTGGCCAAACCTTCCGGTCTGCTGGGGCAATACTTTCTCAGGGCCAAGGACACTAACCATCACTTGATAACCATACTTGCCAGTTCTGGTAAGAGAGTTTACGACGTAATGGTCAATGTCCGAGGTAATTGGGAGTTCGGTGAAGGCGAAGACCGCCTAGACCCTATTCCCAGACGGAAGGGTGATCCAGGTTGCCATGTAACACCTCGTGTTTGTTGATCTTCCTTTTATTCGGCTTTTTTTCCCTTTAATCACCCCTTGTTCTTTGCAGGTAATAGATTGAAGAAGATTCTTCCCTCAACCGACAACGCAATCCTTGAGGAAATTAAGTCTGCACTCGGATACTTCGGCCGTCTAAACGTACAAAAGCAAGGGAGAGCTGCTCACATACTCCTTCGATACGAACCTACTTATACTACATTCTCGGCTGCGGACGACATTCCAATTCCATCTGGCGATTAACACCTTTCGGCTCTTCTCTTTTCCAACTTCAAGAGCCTTAGGCAAATTGGCCTCGAAGATTCGGATTCGAGGGAGGACGCGGAGCCGGTGGTAGAGGTAGTTGCCGAACCAACCAGAGAGGTCACTGAGGAGGCCGAAGAGGTCGATGAGGCGATACGCTCGGCGTTCGAGGCTGTCGGACTTAACCAGCCTTCACCGTCCACTTCGGGTCGGGCAGTGTTTTCTTCTGGAGATATTTTTGCGAATTTGGGAGACCTACCCGGTGATTTTTTCGAAGGTATGGCTGGGGAAAACCTTACGCAGATGGCGCGAAAGAAAAATGTCGAGCGAATGGCTGCTCGAAAGAAGGCCGAGGCCGTCCATTCTGAGCCCACCACGATTAAAACTTTCGTACCCCTTATTGAAGAGACGGCTCAGGTTGCTGCGACCGAAGTGGGGAAAGAGGTTGAACAACAGGTCGTTGACGAACGGCTGATTCCGGAAGAGTGGGGCAAAAAGCATAGTTAGTGCCAAGGGAGAGGCTGGGTCGGAGATTAGCCCTGCTTCCAAACGGCCTCGTTTAGAAGAGTCGGACGTGGTTGCTCCTTTTATTGTTCGGCCCAAGATCAAAGATATGCCGATCTCTTCTGATGCTTCAGCCATTGAGGATCCAGCCGTGGCGTTGAGCCTGGTGGCTTCAATTTCGTTTCCAACTGACAATGCAGCCTTTCGCGCCGTGCCGGATGTTATGGCTGTAGCCCTATCTGGGCATTCGGCGCTCCTAGTAAGTGACCATCTCAAATTTTCTTGAATTTGTTTGCATTAAGGTATCTGACGATCCCAACTTGTTTTGCAGACGGTTGGTAGGATCGCAGACCTAGGCCGCCGCCTGCATGATGCCCTTGGCAGGATTGATCGTTTGCAAACGGAGGCAGACGATCAAAAGAGTAGGGCCGAGTTTGAAGTGATGAGAGCCGCAATGGAGAGTGCGCGAGCTGAAGTTGAGGAGGAGAGGGCTCGCTCAGCTGAACAGCTCCACTCTGACGCTGAGAGTAGGGCGAATGCAAGCAAAGAATCGTTCAAGCTAGCCAAGGAGGCGCTTGCCGAGGTGGAGGTTCAGTTAGAGGAGCTCAAGGCGGCCAAGGAAAAACCCGATTCTGAGGCTTCTGCGGCATTTGAGGCAGGAAAAAGCGCCGCCTTCAAGGAATATGTAGATAAAGTCCCCAAATTCGAGAATCGGGGGTTCAAACATGGGTGGCTCAAAGCCCTTGCTGCCGCTGGAGTTACATTGGCCTTGCCAATTCCCTACGAGCAAGTGGACGTTGAGCCACTTCAGTCTGACCCCGAGGATTGATCTCGGAGACATTTCAATTTTATTAAGTATTTTTAATTTCGATGTAAGTTTTTGTTCGGTAGACTTTTGTTGGTTTATGGTAGTTTTCATGTATAAATTGGTTACTATTTGCGCGCAATGTATTAATGAAAATTTCCTTGTTATTTCACCACCACTTGTACACAGTTTGTGAAGTTATGTTAATGAAGAATGTTTTGCCTTTCACTACTTTGGATAAAATCATTGCTGTGTTTGAGATTTCAGAGATTGAATATCTTATGACAATATTGATTTATCATTCATATGCCGAATATTGTGGGCATTCAAGCCGAATACGTTGGTGAAATTGCCCTGGCCCCAGGTGGTTCATGATCGTTCGGATGCCGAATGAGACGACCTTAAGAATTTTGAAGAATGGATTCGCGAGCCGTTTGGGGCACTTGAGCCGAATATATTGATGAATCTGCCCCTGTCCCAGGCGGTGCATGATCATTGGGCACCGGATGAGACGACCTTAAGAACTTTGAAGAATCGATTCATGAGCCGGCTGGGCCAGTTGAGCCGAATAGATTGATAAATCTGCCCTTGCCCCAGGCGGTGCATGATCATTCGGGCGCCGGATGAGACGACCTGAAGAATTTTGAGCCAGCTGGGGTAGTTGAGCCGAATAGATTGATGAATCTGCACTTGCCCCAGGCGGTGCATGATCATTCGAGCACCAGATGAGACGACCTTAAGAATTTTGAAGAATCGATTCATGAGCCAACTGGGGCAGTTGAGCCGAATAGATTGATGAATCTGCCCTTGCCCCAAGTGGTGCATGATCATTCGGGCGCCGGATGAGACGACCTTAAGAATTTTGAAGAATCGATTCATGAGCCGGCTAGGGCAATTGGGCCGAATAGATTGATGAATCAGCTCTTGCCCCAGGCGGTGCATGATCATTCGGGTACCGGATGAGACGACCTTAAGAATTTTGAAGAATCGATTCATGAGCCAGCTGGGGCAGTTGAGCCGAATAGATTGATGAATCAGCCCTTGCCCCAGGCGGTGCATGATCATTCGGGCTCTGGATGAGACGACCTTAAGAATTTTGAGCTAGCTGAGGCAATTGAGCCGATATAGATTGATGAATCTACACTTGCCCCAGGCGGTGCATGATCATTCGGGCGTCGGATGAGACGACCTTAAGAATTTTGAAGAATCGATTCATGAGCCGGCTGGGGCAGTTAAGCCGAATAGATTGATGAATCTGTCCCTGCCCCAGGCAGTGTATGATCATTCGGGCGCCGGATGAGACGACCTTAAGAATTTTGAAGAATCGATTCATGAGCCGGCTGGGGCAGCTAAATAGATTGATGAATCTGCCCTTGCCCCAGGTGGTGCATGATTTGGGCACTGGACGATTGAAGTTTTCTCAATTAATGAGATTGTCTCGAGGGCGCTACCTCTGTAAAGGATAAATGAACAAAGGTACAACCTTTATGAGCTTAGTAAACAGCTGACTCCAGCTCTTGGAGGAAGATTTATCGTGTGAATGTCGAACAGACTCTTCTTTAACAGCAGAAGGGAAGCGAGGACGCTAACTGAGTTGGACGGAGACATGAATCGAGGTGGTGAACCTTCGTGCACAGGAAGTAGGAGTTCTAGGGATCAAGAGAGGCGTCAGTCTCCTCGACGTCAAAGCAGGTCACCCAAGTGGGACAACCAGTCGCAGGGCAGATCTCTACAACCCCGAGTCGAGAGGGGATCTGATGCGAATCCATGCCCATTAAGCTTTGTGGTATTTGTGGGGAATAGACCCATGACAGAGGCGGACTCGATCGTTCGAGACCCAAATGCAGCGGTCGAGTTTGCTCGACAAATTTTTCCTTCTGAGGTTCAACAGTCAATGGTAGGTCGACAGGACTATGACGTATTTCACGAAGGCATTCACGGGGCGATGAAGGGGCTTTACACTGCCTATGAAATTGGCATGCGGCTGTGCGCTGCCCGTCGAGAATTGGAGATGAAGGAGGAACGTATTCGGAGTTTTGAGGCTCGCACGGAGGTGGCTGAGCGTGAGTTAAGGAAGACCAGGGTGGCTCAGGCACAACCCCCCGAGCAGGGAAATCCAATTGTGGAGGAAAGGGTTACCAGTTGGCTCATCAATACCGCGCTCGCCGATCGTGAGACGGCGAGTATGTTTGCAATGCAGTCTGTGAAGGGGAGGGCCAATGAAAAAGGTTTTCATGAAGGCCGAAAAGTTAGAATCAAAAAGACCAAGGAGAAGCTTACCGAAGAGGTTTGCCGATGTGAGAATCGTGGATTTAGGCACGGTTGGATGAAGGCATTTTGAGTCGCGGAGGCTTTCCAAACGACATGCATTGATTTGGGGCCTCTGCTGTATCAACGTGATTAATTCCCCTTTTCTCCTTAGAAGTTAAAGATAGATATTGTAATGTTCGAACGCGGATTGCGTCTATGTAACAACTGTTTGATCAAATAAAAAGTTTTATTTCAAACACTTGCGTCTTACTCTGGATTTTTTATATGCTTAGCTAAGCACCTTATTTTGAATGTTGGCATGTTTTGTTTCGTTTTGTTCGCACCAAAAGGGGGCTCCGAATTCGGAGACTTAGTTTGGCCAATCGTGATATCCACGAAGGGCGCTCCGAATCCGGAGTCTTAGTCGGCCCTAAGGTGTCATGCACCAAAGGGGGCTCCGAATCCGAAGACTTAATGGGGCTAATCGTGATATCCACGAAGGGCGCTCCGAATCCGGAGTCTTAGTCGGCCTTAAGGTGTCATGCACCTAAGGGGGCTCCAAATCCGGAGACTTAATCGACCCGAAGGTGTCATGCACCAGAGGGGCTCTGAATCCAGAGACTTATTCGGCCCTAAGGTGTCATGCACCAAAGGGGGCTCCAAATCCGGAGACTTAATGTGGCCAATCGTGATATCCACGAAAGGCGCTCCGAATCCGGAGTCTTAGTCGGCCCTAAGGTGTCATGCACCTAAAGGGGCTCCAAATCCGGAGACTTAATCGGCCCTAAGGTTTCATGCACCAAAGGGGCTCCGAATCTGGATACTTAATCGGCCCTAAGGTGTCATGCACCAAAGGGGCTCCGAATCTGGAGACTTAATCGGCCCTAAGGTGTCATGCACCAAAGGGGGCTCCGAATCCGGAGACTTAATGTGGCCAATCGTGATATCCACGAAGGGCACTCCGAATCCAGAGTCTTAGTCGGCCCTAAGGTGTTATGCACCTAAGGGGGCTCCAAATCTGGAGACTTAATTGGCCGTAAGGTGTCATGCACCAAAGGGGCTCCGAATTCGGAGACTTAATCGGCCCTAACGTGTCATGCACCAAAGGGAGCTCCGAATCCGAAGACTTAATGTGGCCAATCGTGATATCCACGAAGGGCCCTCCGAATCCGGAGTCTTAGTCGGCGCTAAGGTGTCATGCACCAAAGGGGGCTCCGAATCCAGAGACTTAATGTGGCCAATCGTGATATCCACGAAGGGCGCTTCGAATTCGGAGTCTTAGTCGGCCCTAAGGTGTCATGCACCAAAGGGGCTCCGAATCTGGAGACTTAATGTGGCCAATCGTAATATCCACGAAGGGCACTCCGAATCCGGAGTCTTAGTCGGCCCTAAGGTGTCATGCACCAAAGAGGGCTCCGAATCCGGAGACTTAATCGGCCCTAAGGTGTCATGCACCAAGGGGCTCCGAATCTAGAGACTTAATCGGCCCTAAGGTGTCATGCACCAAAAGGGGCTCCAAATCCGGAGACTTAATGTGGCCAATCATGATATTCACGAAAGACGCTCCGAATCCGGAGTCTTAGTCGGCCCTAAGGTGTCATGCACCTAAAGGGGCTCCAAATCTGGAGACTTAATCGGCCCTAAGGTGTCATGCACCAAAGGAGTTCCGAATCCGGAGACTTAATCGGTCCTAAGGTGTCATGCACCAAAGGGGGCTCCGAATCCGGAGACTTAATGTGGCCAATCGTGATATCCACGAAGGGCGCTCCGAATCTGGAGTCTTAGTCGGCCCTAAGGTGTCATGCACCAAAGGGGGCTCTGAATCCGGAGACTTAATCGGCTCTAAGGTGTCATGCACCAAAGGGGGCTCCGAATCTGGAGACCTAATCGACCCTAAGGTGTCATGCACCAAAGGGGCTTCAAATCCGGAGACTTAATCGGCCCTAAGGTGTCATGCACCAAAGGGGGCTCCGAATGCAGAGACTTAATATAGCCAATTGTGATATCCACGAAGGACGCTCCGAATCTGTCGACTTAATGTGGTTAATCGTGATATCCACGAAGGGCGCTCCGAATCCGGAGTCTTAATCGGCCCTAAGGTGTCATGCACCAAAGGGGGGCTCCGAATCCGGAGACTTAATCGGCCCTAAGGTGTCTTGCACCAAAAGGGCTCCGAATCCGAAGACTTAATCGGACCTAAGGTGTCATGCATCAAAGGGGGCTCCGAATCCAGAGATTTAATGTGGCCAATCGTGATATCCACGAAGGGCGCTCCGAATCCGGAGTCTTAATCGGCCCTAAGGTGTCATGCACCAAAGGGGGGCTTTGTGAAATGAATTGAGCGACAAAGAAAAATGGTTTGCATTGCAGAAGTGATATATATACAAGTATCAAAGCCCACAGGTCGGGTCAGTGATAGGGTTTTCATAAAATCTCTGCTTGTGCCGATTGTGGAGAGCCACAGATTTCTTCAATGCCATGGGCTGTCAGGAAGCGCACAAGCTGATGATAAGTGCAGGGAACGACCTTTATAATATGTAACTAGGTTCGTCCCATGATGACATTATACGGCAAAGGGAGCTTTACGACTAGGAATTCTACTTTGACCGTTCTGGAGCCTGCTCGAACAGGTAGTATGATCTTCCCGAACGGGTACTCATGATTCGTATTAAAGCCGAACAATGACTGAGGCGCCGGAGACAGATCTGACTCGTTGAAGCCGAGTTTGATGAAAGTTTTGCAATACATAACCTCTGAAGTACTCCCTGGGTCTATGAGAATGCGTTCAATGGTGAACCGATTTATGCGTAATTTGATGACCAACGGATCGATGTGGGAGGCTGTTGTGCCGCTAAGATCGGAGTCATTGAAAGTAATTGTCAGAGCTTCTCTGGGCCATTCGGTCGGAATACGTTTCTTTTGGGGGATTGGATGCTATTGAATTGTGTGCATGGTTGGGGATGCAAGCAGGCCGTAGATTATATGGATCACGCCAAGTGGAGTTGAGTCCTGCCTCAAGGCTAATGCCTTGATTAGCTTTCCCTTTCTCACGTACTGTTGTAGTCGGCCGTCTTGCACCAGTTCTTCTAGGTGACCCTTTAATGCGTAATAACTCTCGGTTTCGTGGCCGTGATCTTTGTGATACTCGCACCGCCTATCCCTTCTTCGCGTGTCAAGTGGCCCCACCATCTTTGACGGCCATTTGAAGAATGGAAGGTGTTGGACTTTGGTCATTATTGCAGTGATTGGTTCTGACAACTCTATGTACTTCTTGTCAGCACGCCTCGAGCGCCGGCTGTCGACTTGCAGTTGTTCATTCGTCCGGTGGGAGCATTGATCACTTGATTGGCGAAAGTCCTGCCTTTTGTCTCGTTTAGCGCGTTACCATGGCTCAGGGCTCGGAGGTGGCACGAAACTTATTGGTTGAGCAATTTCAATGGGGGCCGTTTTGTTGGACATTTGTCTGGTTTTTATTCTCAAGGCATCATCTTCCACTTTGCAATACTCTTCAACTTTCTTCATCCACGCCCAGACTGTTTTGGGGGGTCTTCTGGTCAGGGAACTGCGAAGAGCACTGTCAGGATGTAGTCCCATTTTAAAGGCGGTGATGGCCATGGAGTCGTTGCAAGCGTCGTTGACGAGGTTGAAGCACTCCCAATAGCGCACCGAATACGCTCTGAGCGTTTCTCCTGACTGGATCTGCATAGCCCAAAGAGAGTCGGCCTGTTTCGGCTGTACCTCGTTGGTGATGAACCTGGCCCTGAAGGATTTCTATAATTGATGGAAGCTTTTGATCGAAGCCGGCTCCAGCTTATAATACCACCTGACAGCCAATGGTCCCAAACTGCTGGGGAATATTCGGCACATGAGGGCCTCGTCGTCTGCATGCACACCTGACAGCTAATGGCCCCAAGCTACTGGGGAATATTCGGCACATGAGGGCTTCGTTGTCTGCATGCAATGTCATGGCCTGCTTGTAGTGACGGATATGATCAGTGGGGTCTGATTTTCCGTCATAAAGAGTGAATGACGGAGCTTTGAACTTCTTGGGCAGGGCCGCCCTTGCAATCTGTCGGACAAAAGGATCGTGCTGGTCCTCTTCATCGGAACTACTTCTTCTATGCTTGTTCCTTGTATGTAGACTCTTTTTGGAGGAGCTGGAAGTTTCGGATCGTCCCTTCTTGTTGAGCTCTGTGGGTAATGAGTTCGAGTCGCTATCGGTATCCTTTGGTCGGGCTCGAGGTCGTTGTCCACCTGCCCTCAAAGGTCGTTCGGGATCTTGGCGTACGGTTTCTCTGGATTTTGCTACTTCTAGGGTCAAATCTTGACGGAGACGTTCATTTTCAGCGATCATGTTCTCCAGCCTTTGTTCATTTTGCTTTGCTTGTTCCATAATCGCTTGCATTGTCTCTTGCGCTGAAGTCGTTGGTGAGTCGAAGTTCAAGGCGCGTCTTGCAACGATGGTTTCCTTTCCGAGCATATTTGCTGGAGTGAGGTCATCTCTCTGTGCGGTCTCGTCAGTCGCTATCGGAGGATCTTCAGTCACGCCTGCCATGGATGTATTTGAGTATTCCCACAGACGGCGCCAATTGTGGAGAAGAGGTTTGGAAATACTCTTCAGATCCTGGGAGACGCTAGTGATCCTCAGCTAGTCACCTGAAAAGATACAAACACTCCGGTCGGGGGTGCTGGAATTAGCACTCCGACGGACAAGTCAGTTCAGACACTCAGGATAGCTTCTTTACTAAGTTAAGTGAAGTGATTCTTACATACATTTCTCAGCCTACTTTTTAATCATTGTCCTTTCTCTTATTCAGTTCTAAGGATCTACACTTATTCGGCACATATATTATATTCGGCTTCCCATTCCCGTAGGATACAGCCGATTAATATCAGTCTTCTAAGGTACGCACCTTCTGATTTTGCCATTATTCGGCTCCCACAACTTCTATTTAATCCCCACTGCTTAAAGGACATCCAATATCCAAAAGAAATCTATCTAACTTGCTCCACCTCTCTCCCTTCACATCATTGCACCATGTAAATGATCTTCCTAACATTGGCAAGTCCTGCAACTCCATAGTGTCGAAAAACTCATTGAAGTCCTTTATCCCCCTATCCCTTCTTATGTACCCTTTCCTCTCGCTCATGAACCTAATCTCATTAAAGTCACCCCCAATACACCAGGGACTTGAAAAGGCTACTCTCAATTTGGACAATGATTCCCATAAAATCCTCTAGCCACTAACATTATTTGGTGCATATACATTAACAACTACACACTCAAAAGTATGATTGAGTATTCCTGCCATCAAAATGAAACCTCTATTGCAACAACACTCGTTAAGTTCAAATACCTCAGGATTCCACATGCAGAGATGACCACTTGCACTTCCTTCAGCACCCACCTCCAAAAAGCCCACATCCTCTACTGACCACAAAGACTTGATGAACCCAACATCAACACTGTTTCTCTTGGTTTCCTGAAGTAGCAACACCTCTATCTTTCGGTCATTAACTAGCTTCTTAATGCTCTTTCTCTTCTCTAGTTTTCCCATTGCCCTAACATTCCATGTTGTTATCTTCATCTATAAACATCAGACACTCACCTGACCCCCAGAGCCTACTTAATAGCCTAGGCAACCCCCTCAGCTTCCTTCACCCTCTTCCTATCCTTCAGTTCGAGCAAAACAATTCAGTTGACAACCTCCTGCTCCTTATCTTTACAGTCTAACCCAAGAACCTTCCCTACTTGCAATGTAGCAAGAGCCTCATCCTGAATCTTCCTCCTCCTCCTTGAAGCATTACTTTGTGAAATTGAAATTGAAACTGAAATTGCCGCTGCGGCAGCTCGAAAAATAGCACCATTTCTAAGACTAGTACTGGGTAGAACCCCTTTTTGAATCGTATGGCTTTGATTATGCTTAACTCTTCTTCTCAATTGAGGACCTTGCTTCTTCCCCTTGTTGTCAGTCGCACCTCTCCTTGCCGCAATAGCTTTATCTTTTCTTTGAGCTAGGACTGGTTTTGGACAAAGAGATGGACCAATTTGATATTAGGTTGCACTCTCACTTAAATTTGAATACTCTAATGGGCCCTGCTACTACTGCCCAAGATTGAATTCCATTTAAAATGACTTGAAGATTAATATTAGGCCCAACACATTTAGGCTCACAAATACTTCTTACAAATCCAGGTGAGCAAATACGGCCCACCATATTTTGAATTTCGACCGGCGCCTCATTCATTGAGTTCTCCCCCAGCTCCAGACCTTCCAGATTACAACCTTTATTACCTTGTATACTTCCCAGACCATACTCTGTTGCATTAACCACTGGATCTGCCAACCCCTCATTAACTCCATCCATTTGCACTTGCTCTCTGTCCACCGTGTCCTTCGTTGTATTTGCCACCACATCATTATTTGTCACATCCACAAAATCTTTTGTCACCTCCTCAGAACTATCATACCCATCGTCCTCATTTTCCTTGCTACCATTACCCTTGAGTAACTTCTGTTCACAGATAACACTCAAAGAATTGGAGGCAAGAAACTCAAAACTCACATCCCTTCTACAATTTTTAGACAAATCAAACAGTGGATAATCTTCACAAACTCGAACTAGATACTTGCATTCATTGCACTCAAAAAATACCACTGTATTAATAGCCTCCATTATAGGTGTAACAATCTTCACCCTACCATACTCAAAGGTGCAAGGATTATTAATGTCTTCTTCTAACTGCACCACTTCACCCCAAATGCTGCTAATATCTCTAAATGTATTAGTACTCCATAAATTGATTGGTAGTCCCATACAAGTAATCCAAACACATTGTTCAGTTGTAATGAATTTCCCTTTCCCCCACTCAGTTATGGAGTCACTCCACCGAGAAATCCACTCATTCATACGTACCATTTCCTTATTCATTTGTTGCTTTGAGGAGAATGTTAGGACAACTAACTTGCCACCTCCACTTCTGACT
The DNA here is from genome assembly GCF_004153795.1 of Camellia sinensis. Lineage (NCBI taxonomy): Eukaryota > Viridiplantae > Streptophyta > Magnoliopsida > Ericales > Theaceae > Camellia > Camellia sinensis. Next base: position 108,650 of record NW_021024591.1, read on the forward strand.
CTAACTCCTTTCATTCTCTCCTTAACATCAGCTTCAAATTCTTGAAATAACAGAACTGCTTTAAGATTGACTAACAAGCTTTCATGCAACCATTCATTTCCAATTTTTCTTGCTTGAACTACCAACTTTTCTTTCCAATGATCAGTACTTTGCTTCACAGCTTCTGCATAAGATCGCCGTTGTTGACTCTGCATTCTTATTTGAGGAAATACCTTCTGAGCCCCTCTCACCATCCTCTTTTCCCTTGTAAGACGTTCATCCCTGCCTCCCCCTTACGTTCTTTTTTTTGAACATTTGCTTGCTTCACCCTTAATGCCTTGTTATCACACCACAGGTCATCCGCCTTCTGAATCGCCATATCAGCAGCCACCTTACAATCATACCTCACAAAACCAAAACGTGTTCCTAAACTTTTCCTTCGTTTTGACGGAATGAACACATCCTTGACAACTCCGAACTTACCAAACAAGGAAAACAAACTCTTAGGATCCATAGAGTTTGGTAGATCGTCCACAAATAGTGTAATCAAACCTTCCATCAATGATCGATTCCCTTGCAAGCCTACTCTTCTTTTGCGTAGCACCGGGTTCCACCCTCCTCTCTCTATCTTTTATGATTAATTTTTTTTGTCACAACTTTGTTCAAATTGGAATAGCAATACTTCTCATTTTGTTTTAAATTTTTGATGAAAATGGTTTTTGAGGGATCATTTATACATAAGTTAGATAGGTTAGGAGATTAAATTAATGCAATTGCATTTATGAACTAAAATGCACACTAACTTCTATTAACAGAGCATATAAATTGACCTTCATACCATTTTCTTCTTCTCTCATTCTCAATAAAACCTACACACACACACACACACACACATATATACATATTCTCTTTCGGCTTTTTTTCCATGGCTATCAACCCCCATCTGCAGTTAGTCATCTTAGCGACGACCACCTTGCAACCTTTCCATTCTTGCTGCTCACCCCACCACACCCCAATGACTACCACTTTGCAGCCCTCCATCCCACATCCCTACCCCACTATGATGAGCTGATGATCCCAAAATTATGCAAACCCACCTAATGTCCTATTTTGTGTACCACATATAACCCTGCCTCATAATAATCTAAACAAACATGTTAAATGTAATAGTAGTTATGTAATTACATAAAGATGTTTGGACTGCAAAATCAGAATGTAAGTTTGTTGACAGCATATGAACTCTCACCAGATGTTTATATTAAAAGAAAAATGTGGAACAAGAAGTGGGTCTAGTTAATAATTATAGATAGATATGTATCTTCATTGAACAAAAAAATTTTGATTAATGCAAAACACTAGAAAACCCAGCATTTTTCTTCCAAGGTTTACTTTTTCTTATTAACTTGAAGGAACCTTGGAGTTGTAGAGAGGGACGTGGGCATTCGTTTTTTATTTTTTTATTTTTTTATATGTCTATATATATATATATATCATATACAATATTTTAAAAATTTATTTACAAACTTAGAATATAACCAATGTGCTACAGATCCAACCATTTAATTAATCAAAATTTTAGAAAAAAAAAATAATACAGAAAAGACATGTATGCATACATATTGTGTGAGTCGTGTAAAATATTTGCACAATTGGCAAACAGGGCATAACCATCATAGGCCCAAATCCAATCAGGCCCATTGGTTTGCCAAGGATCAAACGCCAAGCAATAAGTTCAGTGACCAAGACATACGCCGAATAAACAATAGTGACAGCATTCGCAAAAACCTATACCGAGTACCAAAGTGGGCCTAAGCTGTCCCTTTCCAGAGGTGTAGTAAGAACTTGGGCCTTGACATTCAAGTAATGATGACAAACATGTCAAATTACGTAAGAAATATCTACACCAAATGACTATATAAAGAAGGTGAGTAGAAGAAGAAAGGTATGCATTATCAACTGATTGAACTCTATCTCTATACTCTCATACTCTTTCTCTCTCATACATAATTTAACTTAACCATTGGAGTGTTAATTTCAGCACCCCCAACCAAAGTGTTGCCTATTTTAGGCATTAGAGCAAGTATAAAGTAAATGATTATTTGGGATGAAGGAATATTGTAGAATCACTCCTCACACATATATTTATGATTGAATGATGGACAAAACTAGGAGGAGAAGTTGGTATGTGACAGTCAATTGAGGTGTGGAAGTGGGTTTGATGAGATAAAAAAAAGGGGGATGAGCTTCTCTTCAGTACACGTTGTGGAATGGAGTGTATTGTTGGGCTTGTGGGGTCCATCACAGGTCCCATTTTGATTATCTAAACCTCTCAATGTATAGAGCTCGTCGAGTACTTTATCCCTACAAAAAATCATGTCGATCGGATATCGGTAGCCTCTTGATCAGAACACATTTTTATTAATGGTAAATATGATTTTAAAAATAAATTGTTAACAAAAATGTGTTCCGATCAAGGGACTACCAATATCTGGTCAATGTGATTTTTTTTTTTCAGAGATGAAGTACTCGACGAGTTCTACATATTGAACGGTTTGGATAATTGAAATGGGACCCGTGATGAACCCCACAGGCCTAACAGTATACTCTAGTCCACAAAGTGGATTAGAGAGAAACCCATCTCATAAAAAAAATAAAATAAAGAACAAAAAGTTGGTGTAGTAAAATGGGTTAGAGTGAGGAAATAGAAAGAAATATGATAGAGAGATAAAGAGGAAGAATAATGAGATGATTTTATAAATTTAAAGATGTGCCAGTGGTATTTTAGTTTTACAAAATAGCCTACTCTCTTCATGGATGTGTGAACCTCATAGTCAGTTAACTTGGATGAAAAAGTAGATGGTGCCTTTTAGTCCACAAATCACGTAGAGGTTATGTGGTTATTTCTAAAGAATAAAGGGTTATTCGCACATGACTCAAACCACAATGGGTAAAAGTGAAGTTTGCCCAACTTTGATTCGGTCAGACTATGTCCAATTAGATAAAATGAACTGAAATTCAAAACTTTAAAGACTAAAATTAGATAACATTGGTTGTTTAGGAACCAAATTTGTCTCAAAAAATAAATCTCTTTATGGACAAATTATTTTGTCTTTGTTAGCGACATTTTTAAAAGTTGTCTCTAAAATCCTTATTTAAATGACTATCCTTATGATTGCAGGAATTGATTCTAAATATTTTTATAACAAAATTTTTATTTTTAGAGATAACAAAATTTAATCTTTAAAATTCCTTTTATGTTATAAGAAACCTATATCATAAAAATACGTAACAAGTGAATTTTTCAAGAAATTTTAGAGTTACCAAAGGTAAATTTAATGGGGTTAAATTCAAAAATCTAACAAAATGGGTTAGAGTTCAAATCCATCAATAACTCTCTACCCCTCTTGATTGTTGTTAATTGACTTTATTCATACATAAAATTTATATAAAATTTTGAGTTAAATACAAAAAAAAAAAAAAAAAAAAGGATTTCACGTATTTTTCAATTTAAATCCTTGAGTTTTAATTTCAACAAATTAAATCTTAGAATTTCATTCGTGTTCAATGTAAACCATATGTCCATTTCCGTCTTACTTCATCTTCTTTTTTCTTTCAGATTCAACCCAGTTGTTCAAACATTTATATCTCCCTAACCATAACTTTGTTTTGCCTCATTTTCTTGTTGTTAGATTCACCCTATGGCCTAATTTTCATTTCACTCCTCATATTCCTTATTTCACCTCACTACAATATTTTCTTAATTTAGTGACATTTGAAAGTGCCACAAAACTACTCATGTAGTGACATTTTTTTAGTTTTGTGGCATTTTGAACAAGTGTCATTTATACACATGCCATGATAGATACTAGTGACACTTGCAAGTGCCATTAAACCATCATGGTTAAAGACTTTCATTGACATTTTGATGTCATGATATAGACTGTAGCGATCCCGATTTTGACCCGGTCAACTTACGGGGGTTGAGCTGCCTGGTCAGCTCGCCGAAAGCAAAAATGCAAAATACATTCAAAATTGCTTATGGGAAAGTGTATTTCATGCTCGAGCGGACCATGTTATATCAGTCCGTAAGGGGAGATTTCAGATCACTTTTTTAGTTCTCTCTTTCTCTCTAAAACTCTCCAAAATTTCCAAATCTAGAGCTTCTCTCTTTAGAAGTCATCTTCTCTCTTTGATTACTTCAAATCCGTTGGGAGTTAGACCGAAGCTCTTCATAAAAGTTGTGTAACTTCTCGAGGGCTTCGTTGTGTACGGTGGAGATCGAGTTTCGACACCGTAAATTTTGGGGTTTCATCTCATTCTTTCTTCAAAACTTGAGGTAGGGATTTTCTTAGAGTTATATATATATATTTGCAAGATCTATATAATTTTCAAAATCATCTTTCGATAGCTTTGAAAATTGATTGTTGATTCAAGAAGTTGAGCGATTTTGAAAGTAGGTTTGTCTCTTATTCTTTTAAAATGATCTTATGGGTTTTGATCTGCGTTAATTGAAGCAAATATGATTGAACAAATATTCCCAAACACTGATTATGGGCTTGCCCGGAGTAAATCATAATTGAAGAAAGGAGTACGAGCTTGCCCGGAGTAACTCATCTCGGTTGGAATCTCTGAGTTGAACAAACCATCAACTCCTTCAACCGGAGTAACTCATCTCGGTTGGGACTACTTAAGTTGAACAAAACATCAACTCTTTCAACCGGAGTAAATCATCTCGGTTGAGAATACTTAAGTTGAACAAAACATCAACTCTTTCAACCGGAGTAAATCATCTCGGTTGAGAATCTCAAGTATTCAAAGCAATCAATCATAATGCTAAGGCAAAGAAGACACTGATATTATTGAGCATGATGGTTTTCAAAGATGAAAATGTGATTTTCTTTCAAAAGGGCATATCATGGCATGTGCATTTTATTTCTTGGGACTTGTATAAAATGTATATACTTGTTAAGGATTTCCTACTGGGCTTTATACTCACCCTACGGAATTTTTGTGCATAAAAAGATGTGATGCCGCCTAACTAAAAGTGATGAAATATGTGTTGAGAGTACGAGAGACTCATTTTGCTGTGACTCTGTGTGTAAACCAAGAGCTATATGTGTGTGAGTTTGAATAACTGTTTTGTGTAACCAGGCTCAAGACTTGAAAACTTGTAAACCCTTGGGGGTGTTTATTTGTTTATTTACTTGCTGTTGGATTAATGTATTCTTGCATGAAAAACTATTGTATCATGTAATGTAAGTTTGGAGATTTATATTTGGTTTTCCTTGAATGGAGATTTATATTTGGTTTTCCTTGAAAGAGCCATGATTGTTGTATCATCATTTGGGCTAAAAATTTGGGACATTATACCATGTTGTCACTGATTATGGGTACACCATGTCACCCAACAACTGGACCTATCAGCCTAGCCGGTCACCGACGCCAACGGTACACCGTCACCCCATGGGTGGAGAGTCTTGCTTCGGTGACACAATCACAAGCGAGAGTTTCCATGTGTGATATGCCTGCACTCAAGTGACAGGTCAACTAGCTCTGATACCATGTTGTCACGTCCTGTATTTTATTACTCGGATAACATTACCAATATTTATTAATTAAGTCCATTTACAAATAACATTTCATGCTTGGATGAAATAATGAATAATTAAATATGCATGTTCCCTCTCGTTATACAATAATGACATTTACATACAAATAAAAGAAATGCCCTGAGGCTTACAATAAAAGAGAGGATACTACTCTTTACAAAAAAAAATAGCACTCAACCAAACAACAAATGAAGTAGTACAATCCATCACTACATTACACTTATGAAATGGTAAGACCTATTGTTTGATCTTCAAATTCGAAAAGCATTCCCTGTACACATGTACAGGCAGGAGCTGAGCAACCACTAGCTCACCAAACAATCTCATATTAAAACGTTAGAAGATATGCGGGTATTAAAATACTTATACATATATGTGAAATCATATCATGTCAAAATCATATGATTTTATTACATAATCTCTTAAATCCAATTTACTTAATTAACCACAACAAGTTAAATAAATAAATAAACATATTTCAATAGTAATAGGACATCATTTTCAATTCATTCAATTATCTCATTATCAACTGAATCAAATAATTAAACAATTCATCAAATTCATTTTATACAGTCTTATGAGATGAATGCATATGTCATGTCATGCTCAAATTTTTTTTCTCATCTTTTGAAAATCTTACGCACAATGCCATTTTGAAAACACATTAATCCAACAATTTCAATAAAATTTCAAGATGGTAAATACAACTCAAGTAATCCCTAGGCTAGTGTTTGCAAGTAGACTATACAAGTACTACCAAATTGTCATTTTTACCAGCATTAACTAGAAGGCTCGACACTTGTAATCTGTCATTTTTACTAGTATAAACTGGAAGGCTTGACACCTGTAATCTGTCATTTTACCAGTGTTAATTGGAAGGCTCGACACCTATCATCTACACCACCTTTCAAGATTTACCACCATATTTACCCCAAATCATTTTATGAAAACTTATTTCCCAACATTCTTTTTTCAATGTAAAAATTTTAAATCAAATCTCAAAAGCTAACATTATTAAATGAATTAATATGTCAATACAATACTTAGTAATATAATATAACATTCCTTTCACTTTCAATATGATTACTCAAACCTCACTTCATGTAAACCCACGTGCTTTAGGCCCTACTAGAGCCATTAAAAAAGTGAGGCCATAAAAAGACCCCTCTTTTGCCTTACAACCACCAAACCAATTTTGAATTACCACGTGAGGCAGCAACACGCTAACATGAGTGGCCTACTAACAACCACACCAACGTAGTGGCCCTCTTCTTGCAGTAACCGAGTTCCCAACCGGATGGAAAAGTGCAAATCAACTCAAATAGTATATATAAATGAGTAATGTTAGAGATTATAAATATTCTATTAAAAATTTTATCAAATGTCTCATATGGGTATGGACCCACACAATGTGAATCTTATGTGAGTCTCACACCCATATGAGATATTTAATAAAACTTTTGATAAAATTTTTAAGACCTTTAACATTTTTTATATAAATATATATAAAAGATGATAAAACTTTAACCCTTCCCAACACGCTTGCAGAATGCACAGAGCCTATTTTGAGCGGACCGGACTAGTTTACGCTGCATAACATTTTAAGCCAATCTCTCCCAGGGAGCGTGCAATACCAACTTTTGAAACTAGCTGCAAGCTTTCTCTCTCCAAATACCATTGACAAAGACAACAACACCGGAGCAACACCCATGTATAGCACTAACCGACGACAACCACACCGGTAAGAGATGTGCATGTCGTAGCTAGCACCTGACAACCCAGTGACGGTGAAACTCAGAAGGACGAACGTACAACAGTGCCTAAAACTCATGAATTGCACGCTACTGATAAACCCAGCACCGTCGGCATCTATGAGACCACGATCCATTTTCATCTTATCCGGCGTAAATAGCACCAGAATGGCGAACTTTGACGACCTGAGCACCAACCAGATCACTGCTTAGCCCATATTAACTAGACACCATATTTACCCCAAATCATTTCATAAAAACTTGTTTCCCAACATTCCTTTCTCAATGTAAAAATTTTAAATCAAATCTCAAAAGTCAACATTATTAAATGATCTACTAGAGCCATTAAAAAAGTAAGGCCATAAAAAGACCCCTCTTTTGCCTACAAATACCAAACCAATTTTGAATTATGACGAGAGGCAGCAACACGCAATCAACCAGCTAACATGGGTGGCCTACTAACAATCACACCAACGTGGTGGCCCTCGTATTGCAGTAACCGAGTTCACAACCGGATGGAAAATTGCAAATCAACTCAAATAGTATATATAAATATATATAAAAGATGATATAACTTTAACCCTTCCCAACACGCTTGCAGAATGCACAGAGCCTATTTTGAGCGGACCGGACTAGTTTACGCTGCATAACATTTTAAGCCAATCTCTCCCAGGGAGCGTGCAATACCAACTTTTGAAACTAGCTGCAAGCTTTCTCTCTCCAAATACCATTGACAAAGACAACAACACCGGAGCAACACCCATGTATAGCACTAACCGACGACAACCACACCGGTAAGAGATGTGCATGTCGTAGCTAGTACCCGACAACCCAGTGATAGCGAAACTCAGAAGGACGAACGTACAACAGCGCCTAAAAACTCGCAAATTAGACGCTAATGATAAACCTAGCACCGTCGGTATCTATGAGACCACGATCCATTTTCATCTTATCTGGCGTAAATAACACCAGAATGGCGAACTTCGACGACCGGAGCACCAACCAGATCACTGCTTAACCCATATTAACTTGACGGACTGCACTGTAACAATGACGCTTGTAATCCAGACGCCGAAAGACCTTGTTTCCATTGATGAAGCTTAAAGCTATCAATCAACAAAACCCAGCATCGCCGGCGACACAACACCACCAGCGGTACAAAACATACCGAGTCCTCAAAGCAAACCAGCCATGGCGCCACCCATAACCAGAGCTCATCAACCTAGATCACTCACCAAGCTTTCCTCTCTCCTAACGCCATTAACACGTCACCGGAGTAGTACCCATGCAACCAAGCCCTCAGTACACAGAGCTGTCTCCATGCTTACAGTCGGCAATAAAAAAAATAGACTGGTACCGGAGAAACCCACCATAGCTGCAGTAGCTAAACCACCTGCAACTCCTCACAGGAGCAACGTACGCATAACGTCGCCAGAAAAAGAAAATAAATAAATAAAACCGTCGGTGGTATAACCCAGGGACAGAAACCTGGAAATAACCCAGCGCACTACCAACTCCGTAACATGCTTACCGCCGGCGCATAACTTACCAACGGCAACAACTCATGAACTGAATAAAGAAACACCACTATATCACAACCAAAATATATCTCAAACTAAAAATATTTCTCACACTTAGCCTCGTTTGGGCACTTACTTTTTTAGTCAATTAGTCAAAAAGTTACTAAATTAGTCAAAAAGCCAATAACTCATACCAAAAAGTCAAAGATTCTCTTTTCTCTTTACTTTTTACACATCTTTTCGTAATTAGTCAAAAAATCATTCCAAATATACAAGTTTTTTTTACCTACCTTTTTAGCCAAATAACTAAAAAATTACTAAATTAACATGTTCCCAAACGAGGCCTTAATTTATGAATCAGAACAAACCAGCAACCAAGAATGGTTGAAGGATCAATCTACTCACAAACACACCCACTATCATGCTCACACTTACTCAAGAATCAGGAAGTGGAGCTACCATAAAAACATCATTGTTTTGCCAATTTTAAAATATCAATATTTTTAACATTTCAACATAATTTTTCTTCAAAAAATTATAAAATAAAAATCTAAATATATATATATATATATACAATACTCTTATAATGATATATTTTCTCAAAATAACCCTAACATAATTTTAATGTAAAAATATGAAGAAAATTCCTATCTCAAATAATGAAGAAGAGTAGATCTGAAAGGCAAATCTTACCCGATCATGAATCTGAGACTACCATTGCGAAGATCACGATGAGCTCTCCGATTTTCATTTACAAAATTTTTATAAAATTTCACTTTAAAGACTCTCATTCTAAACTCAAAACTTAAATATTCATGGAGAAAAGAGAAAGGGAGAGTGACGGTCAGAGAGGGTCTCTGTCAAAACCTTATTAAAAAGGAAGAGAAAGAGGCACATGGAAATGAAGAGCGGGCGGCCTCACGTGGGAATGGATCGTCGGTCGCCTTTCCCCGTTGCCTTCAAAACGACGTCGTTTTGGGGGCGAATTTTCAAAAAAAAAAACGCAGAAGAGGGAGGAAGGAGAGGAAGAGGGAGGGGGAGGAGGAGGAGGGCCGGACTGGAGGGGGCCATAAATACAGGGGAGGAGGAGGAGGAGGTGGAGACGGGTCGGAGGCGGAGCTCGACGGCGGTCGTAGGTGCTGCGACGAGGTGGAGCTGCTGCGACCGCGACGGCTGCGACGGCGGCTGTGACGGCGGCAAAGGACGAGGACGGCGAGCTCGCAGCCTCCTCATCCTCCCTCCTTCCTCCCTCTCCCTCTTCCTCTCCTTCCCCCTTCTTCTCTGCGTTTTTTTTTTTTGAAAATTTGCCCCCAAAACGACGTCGTTTTGGGGGTGACAGGGGAAGGCAACAGGGGAAGGCGACGGGTGATCCGGATTCGGCCTCACGTGGTTTGCCTTCTTTAAGAATTGGTTTCTCCCAATAAAAATATATAATATGATTTTTATAATAATATTTTAAAATTTTATAATATAAATTATAAAATGATTAATTTTTCTCATTACAAAATATAATATTTTTGTACACTATAAAATATAATATTTTGTTCACCATAAAATATACATCCATTTTATACACTATAAAAATATATAATTTTTCACCATATGATGCACACCATAAAATCAACTATTAAATATTTATTATATTCCTATATAATAAATGATAACAACTCTCAAGGTAGTTATTACCAATCATATAATCAAAAACAACCAAACAGTTAAACATGAGTAATTAAACAAACTCAAATTAAATTATGCGCTGACTATTTAAATATTTTTTTTTTGGGTCATTACAATCTACTCTCCTTAAAGAAATTTTGTCATCGAAATTAAACTCCAGTAATGTAATACATTTTACAGTCGCCCACAAACTCACTCTAGTAGTTACTAATGCATCAACAAAATTTCTTTGACTACTACCTAAGCCTCAACAAGTCACACCGGTAACGAACCAAACAATTATAATCGCACAATAATTGGTTATAAAAACCCTTACTAGTATAAATCATTAAGTGGTTCTTCTATCCACATTGATAACCCAATGACAATAAAAAAGGATCTAATTCGTTAAGCATAACAAGAATTTTGGCAAAATAACTCCTTAGAATACCAAGACACCATACCTTTATGGTGATAACTCAACTTCAACGAATTATCTCCATCGCCTAATGCACAATGCACCCCAAGGTCAAAACAACTATTACTACTCTGAGACCTTAATAAAACGAAACAATAGCTCTTCAAAAGCACTAACACCAACTCAAAAAGGGACCACCAACTGTCATAAGACGAACAACATTTAACCAATACTAGGGTGATGCCACACCCCATAACCCAGACGAAATAAAATCAAAACGGACAATGAGGTAGGATTTCCATCAACAAAGATTACAAATCAACATTAACGGTTCCACTTCAATGTGGGGTTTATAGCGACCCCGGTCTTTTCCCATTTGATTATTGTATCCGGACTTAGGTTCCGTAGATTCCGTCATTGTATAATTGTTGTTGTCATTCATTATTTTTTTATTTTGAGTCTTGGGTTGTGTTGGGAAGATTTGGAGCAGGTTGGTTGAGCTTAGGAACCAAGTCTAGTTGCCCAGATTTTGGCTTATCCGCTCGAGCGGGGGTTTGGACGCTCGAGCGGGGAATACACCCATCCAGTATGTCCTGTGTAGTGTTGGCCGCTCGAGCGGTTAGAGGCTCAGAGGGGCGACCTTGAGGTAGAATCCCTCCGTGAGAAGATTTCTGGTGGGAAGGTTGAGAAAGGTTTGACGGTGTATCCCGACCTGAGTGTGAGATACCGAGACCGTCTGTTTGTGCCGGAGTCTCATCGAGAGGAGGTACTCCGAGAGTTTCATCATTCACGCCTTGCGGTGCATCCGGGAGGTACTAAGATG
>NW_021024591.1:120430-153277 GCF_004153795.1 Camellia sinensis
AAAAAAGGAGAGATTTTTTGTGTAACCAGGCTCAAGCCTTGGAAACTTGTAAACCTTTGGAGGTGTTTATTTGTTATGTTACTTGTTTGTTTGGATTAATGTATTCTTGGCAATGAAAAACTATTGTATCATGTAATGTAAGTTTGGAGATTTATATTTGGTTTTCCTTGAATGGAGATTATATTTGGTTTTTCCTTGAAAGAGCCATGATTGTTGTATCATCATTTGGGCTAGAAAATTTGGAGCATATACCATGTTGTCACTGATTATGGGTACACCATGTCACCCACCAACTGGACTTTCAGCCTAGCCGATGCACCGCTGCCAAACGGTACAAGCCGTCACCCCATGGGCGAGAGTCTTGCTTCGGTGACACAGTCCACAAGCGAGAGTTTCCATGTGTGATATGCCTGCACTCAAGTGACAGGTCAACTAGCTCTGATACCATTGTTGTCAACGTCCTGTATTTTTATTACTCGGGATAACATTACCAATATTTATTAATTATGTCCATTTACAAATAACAATTTCATGCTTTGGATGAAATAATGAATATTAAATATGCATGTTCCCTCTCGTTATACAATATGACCATTTACATACAAAATAAAGAAATGCCATGAGGCTTAAATAAAAAAGAGAGGACCTACTCTTTAACAAAAAAAATAGTACTCAACCAAACAACAAATGAAGTAAGTACAATTCCATCACTACATTACACTTATGAAATGGTAAAGACCACATTGTTTGATCTCCAAATCCGAAAGCATTCCCTGTACACATGTTACAGGCAGGGGCTGAGCAACCACTAGCTCACCAAACAATCTCATATTAAAACGTTAGAAGAATATGCGGGTATTAAAATACTTAGTACATATACTTGAAATCATATAATGTCAAATCAATTGATTTTATTACATAATCTCTTAAATTCAATTTATTAATTAACCACAACAAGTTAAATAAATAAATAAACATATTTCAATCATTCAATTATCCTCATTATCAAACTGAATCAAATAATTAAACAATTCAATCAAATTCATTTTTTATACAGTCTTAATGAGAATGAATGCATATGTCAATGTCATGCTCAAATTTTTTTTCTCATCTTTTGAAAATCTACGCACAATGCCATTTTGAAAAACACATTTAAATCCAACAATTTCAATAAAATTTCAAGATGGTAAATACAACTCAAGTAATCCTAGGCTAGTGTTTGCAAGTAGAGCTATACAAGTAGCTACAAATTGTCATTTTACCAGCATTAACTAGAAGGCTCGACACTTTGTAATCTGTCATTTTACTAGTATAAACTGGAAGGCTTGACACCTGTAATCTGTCATTTTTACCAGTGTTAATTGGAAGGCTCGACACCTATAATCTACAACCACCTTTCCAAGATTTACCACCATATTTACCCCAAATCATTTTATGAAAACTTATTTCCCAACATTCTTTTTTCAATGTAAAAATTTTAAATCAAATCTCAAAGCTAACATTATTAAATGAATTAATATGTCAATTACAATACTTAAGTAATATAATATAACATTCCTTTCCACTTTCAATATGATTACTCAAACCTCACCTCATGTAAACCCCACGTGCTTTAGGCCCTACTAGAAGCCATTAAAAAAGTGAGGCCATAAAAAGACCCCTCTTTTGCCTTACAACCACCAAACCAATTTTGAATTACCACGTGAGGCAGCAACACGCTAACATGAGTGGCCTACTAACAACCACACCACGTAAGTGGCCCTCTTCTTGCAGTAACCGAGTTCCCAACCGGATGGAAAAGTGCAATCAACTCAAATAGTATATATAAATGAGTAAGGTTAGAGAATTATAAATATTTTTTTAATTTTATCAAATGTCTCATATGAGTATGGACCCACACAATGTGATCTTATGTGAGGTCTCACTACCCCATATGAGATATTTATAAAAACTTTTGATAAAATTTTTAAGACCTTTAACATTTTTTATATAAATATTATAAAAAAGATGATAAAAACTTTAACCTTCCCAACACGCTTGCAGAATGCACAGAGCCTATTTTGAGCGGACCGGACTAGTTTAGGCTGCATAACATTTTAAGCCAATCTCTCCAGGGAGCGTGCAATACCAACTTTTGAAACTAGCTGCAAGCTTTCTCTCTCTCCAAATACCATTGACAAAGACAACAACACCGGAGCAACACCCATTGTATAAGCACTAACCGACGAAAACCCCACCGTAAGAGATGTGCATGTCGTAGCTAGTACCCGACAACCCAGTGATAGCGAAACTCAGAATGACGAACGTACAAGCGCTAAAACTCGCAAATTAGACGCTAATGATAAACTAAGCACCGTCGTATCTATGAGACCACGATCCATTTCATCTTATCTGCGTAATAACACCAGAATGGCGAACTTCGACGACCGGAGCACCAACCAAGATCACTGCTTAACCCATATTAACTTGACGGACTGCACTGTAACAATGACGCTTGTAATCCAGACGCCGAAAGACCTTGTTTCCATTGATGAAAGCTTAAAGCTATCAATCAACAAAACCCAGCATCGCCGGCGACAACAACACCACCAGCGGTACAAAACATACCCGAGTCCTCAAAGCAAACCAGCCATGGCGCCACCCATAACCAGAGCTCATCAACCTAGATCACTCACCAAGCTTTCCTCTCTCCTAACGCCATTAACACGTCACCGGAGTAGTACCCATGCAACCAAGCCCTCAGTACACAGAGCTGTCCTCCAATGCTTACAGTCGGCAATAAAAAAAAATAAGACCTGGTACCGGAGAAACCCACCATAGCTGCAGTAGCTAAACCACCTGCAACTCCTACAGGAGCAACGTACGCATAACGTCGCCAGAAAAGAAAATAATAAATAAAACCGTCGGTGGTATAACCCAGGGACAGAAACCTGGAAATAACCCAGCGCACTACCAACTCCGTAACATGCTTACCGCCGGCGCATAACTTACCACGGCAACAACTCATGAACTGAATAAAGAAACACCACTATATCCAACCAAAATATATTCAAACTAAAAATATTTCTCACACTTAGCCTCGTTTGGGCACTTACTTTTTTAGTCAATTAGTCAAAAAGTTACTAAATTAGTCAAAAAGCCAATAACTCATACAAAAAGTCAAAGATTCTCTTTTCTCTTTACTTTTTACACATCTTTTCGTATTAGTCAAAAAAATCATTCCAAATATACAAGTTTTTTTTTACCTACCTTTTTAGCCAAATAACTAAAAAATTACTAAATTAACATGTTCCCAAACGAGGCCTTAATTATGAATCAGAACAAACCAGCAACCAAGAATGGTTGAAGGATCAATCTACTCACAAACACACCCACTATCATGCTTCACACTTACTCAAGAATCAGGAAGTGGAGCTACCATAAAAACATCATTGTTTTGCCAATTTTAAAATATCAATATTTTTAACATTTCAACATAATTTTTCTTCAAAAATTATAAAATAAAAATCTAAATATATATATTATATATATCAATACTCTTATAATGATATATTTTTCAAAAAATAACCCTAACAATAATTTTAATGTAAATATGAAAAGAAATTCCTATCTCAAATAATGAAGAAAGAGTAGATCTGAAAGGCAATCTTACCCGATCATGAATCTGAGACTACCATTGCGAAGATCACGATGAGCTCTCCCGATTTTCATTTTACAAAATTTTTATAAAAATTTCACTTTAAAGACTCTCATTCTAAACTCAAAAACTTAAATATTCATGAGGAAAAGAGAAAGGGAGAGTGACGGTCAGAGAGGGTCTCTGTCAAAACCTTATTAAAAAGGAAGAGAAAGAGGCAATGGAAATGAAGAGCGGGCGGCCTCACGTGGGAATGGATCGTCGGTCGCCTTTCCCCGTTGCCTTCAAAACGACGTCGTTTTGGGGGCGATTTTCAAAAAAAAAAACGCAGAAGAGGGAGGAAGGAGAGGAAGAGGAGGGAGGAGGAGGGGAAGGGCCGGACTGGAGGGGCCAATAATACAGGGGAGGAGAGGAGGGAGTGTGGAGATGGGTCGGAGGCGGAGGCGACGGCGGTCGCAGGTGCTGCTACGAGTGGAGCTGCTGCGACCTGCGACGGCTGCGACGGCGGCTGTGACGGCGGCAAAGGACGAGGACGGCGAGCTCGCAGCCTCCTCATCCTCCCTCCTTCCTCCCTTCTCCCTCTTCCTCTCCTTCCCCCCTTCTTCTCTGCGTTTTTTTTTTTTGAAATTTGCCCCCAAAACGACGTCGTTTTGGGGGTGACAGGGGAAGGCAACAGGGGAAGGCGACGGGTGATCCGGATTCGGCCTCACGTGGTTGCCTTCTTTAAGAATTGGTTTCTCCCAATAAAAATATATAATATGATTTTTAATAATAATATTTTAAAATTTTTATAATATAAATTATAAAATGATTAATTTTTCTCATTACAAAATATAATATTTTTGTACACTATAAATATAATATTTTTGTTCACCATAAAATATACATCCATTTTATACACTATAAAAATATATAATTTTTCACCAATATGATGCACACCAATAAAATCAACTATTAAATATTTATTATATTCCTATATAATAAATGATAACAACTCTCAAGGTAGTTATTACCAATCATATAATCAAAACAACCAAACAGTTAAAATGAGTAATTAAACAAACTCAAATTAAATTATGCGCTGACTATTTAAATATTTTTTTTTTGGGTCATTACAATCTACTCTCCTTAAAGAAATTTGTCATCGAAATTAAACTCCAGTAATGTAATACATTTTACAGTCGCCCACAAACTCACTCTAGTAGTTACTAATGCATCAACAAAATTTCTTTGACTACTACCTAAGCCTCAACAAGTCACACCGGTAACGAACCAAACATTATAATCGCACAATAATTGGTTATAAAAACCCTTACTAGTATAAATCATTAAGTGGTTCTTCTATC
Organism: Camellia sinensis; assembly: GCF_004153795.1. Classification (NCBI taxonomy): domain Eukaryota; kingdom Viridiplantae; phylum Streptophyta; class Magnoliopsida; order Ericales; family Theaceae; genus Camellia; species Camellia sinensis. Next base: position 125,414 of record NW_021024591.1, read on the forward strand.
CACATTGATAACCCAATGACAATAAAAAAGGATCTAATTCGTTAAGCATAACAAGAATTTTGGCAAAATAACTCCTTAGAATACCAAGACACCATAACCTTTATGGTGATAACTCAACTTCAACGAATTATCTCCATCGCCTAATGCACAATGCACCCAAGGTCAAAACAACTATTACTACTCTGAGACCTTAATAAAACGAAACAATAGCTCTTCAAAAGCACTAACACCAACTCAAAAAGGGACCACCAACTGTCATAAGACGAACAACATTTAACCAATACTAGGGTGATGCCACACCCATAACCCAGAAAAATAAAATCAAAACGGACAATGAGGTAGGATTTCCATCAACAAAGATTACAAATCAACATTAACGGTTCCACTTCAATGTGGGGTTTATAGCGACCCGGTCTTTTCCCATTTGATTATTGTATCCGGACTTAGGTTCCGTAGATTCCGTCATTGTATAATTGTTGTTGTCATTCATTATTTTTTTATTTTGAGTCTTGGGTTGTGTTGGGAAGATTTGGAGCAGGTTGGTTGAGCTTAGGAACCAATCTAGTTGCCCAGATTTTGGCTTGTCCGCTCGAGCGGGGGTTTGGACGCTCGAGCGGGGAATACACCCATCCAGTATGTCCTGTGTAGTGTTGGCTGCTCGAGCGGGGGATTGGACGCTCGAGCGGGAAATCGTGAGTGACGCTCGAGCGGGGATTTGGGCGCTCGAGCGGGGACCTGTCTGCAAAAACTTCTGGGAGTGTGCATTCGCCGGTCGAGCGGGAGTTTGGCCGCTCGAGCGGGAGTCTGTGAGTGGCGCTCGAGCGGGGGTTTCCACGCTCGGCGGGGCGACTGGTATAAAAATCCGAGATCCGACTTTTTGGATGATTTTTCATCTCCTTTTTTATTTTAAAACCCTAGAACCGTCTTCTCCCTCTCCCTACACACCTTCTCTCTTAGGTTTGATCTACTTAGAGTGTATTTCTACCCTAAGTCCTTTGTTAAAAAGATAGAGTGGGTCGAGGGCTTCCGTTTGATCTGAACAATCCTGGGTTTGGAGCACTTTGGTTTTCGTCATCTTCTCCATTCGAATTCTTCGCTTCAAGTAGGGATTTCCTACTCCATCCTATAAGTTTTGTCCAAGTTTTGGTATTTTGATATGTTGGGAGTAAGTTGGTAATTTTGGGAAAAACCCTAGGGGTATTAATAAATTAATTTGTATAATTAATTTAAGGAAATTGGGGAAATTGGTTAAATGCATGAAATTGAGGAATTCATTGATTAAATGGTGTAGTTGGATAATTAAAATCACTCGCTTATTGAATTGTTGATATATTTTATTTCCAGTCTAGAAATAACTGTTTTGGGCTATCGGTGGAGGATAGTCGTGTTTGTTGTAGACATTGCATGTGGATTAGGAATAACTGAAACTAATCACATTGGTTAAGTCATTAATTTTGACTATTGCATTAATACAGAAAATATGTGTATTGATTTGAGCATTGCATTTGCATATATTGTTTTGTGTGGGAGGAGATAGGGGATGTACTCCACGGTTTAGGGAAGATAGGGGATGGACCTCTAAACCGGATTTTGTTTGGGAGGAGATAGGGGATGGACTCCATTAGCATCACTTTTATGTGTGCTTATTTATATTGAAGTGTTTTATTTGATACAGCACCAAAATTTATTATATTGAAGTGTTTTTACATGTCAAGGATCTGAATAGTACGCGTGTATCAAACTGGAAGTATGAAGTGTTTGTTTTGAGCCTGAGTCTCATCTGTTTGTTGACATTGGAAGAATGTGAATATAATATATATAGTTCACTGTTGTAAGTTTGGCCAGGTTCTGAGCCATATTGATAAAGTTGGAAAGTAAAACGTGTCTTAGACAATATTGTCATGAGACTGTAAAATGATGTAATTGATTATCTTGGTTAACCATCTATTGAATGCTATAGCTTTATTCAATGCTTATATTTGGTTTAGTATTTTTCTACTGGGCTGTGGCTCACCCTTTATGGGAACATCATTTTCAGGTTCAGGTGATAAGCAACCTCCAAGGACTTAGCTTGGAAGGATTTAACTTTTGGATTCTGAAGACCATCTTTAGTTATTTGTTTTTATTTGATATTTTTATTTGATATATAATCAAGCCTAGGGCTTTATTTTTATTTGAGTTAGAACTCATGTTTTGTGTCCAAGTGTTGGCTTGGAAAAAATGTAAGCCCGTAGGGCATTTAATTTGGTATTACACGTAATGTTTTTATTTAATAATACTCTGATGAATGGGATAATGAATTTGTTTTCTTTTAATATTGCATGTCAATGATGTATATATAATGGGTTTATTTTGAGGGCGTTACAGGGTTTACAAAATGGTTTCAACAACATACCTTAAGTCTAAGCAAGACTCAACACAACTAGGTAAACACCCAAACTGTACATGGCCTTCAAGCTAAAAATTAATTCAACTTAACTTCTAAGACATTTACTCTGAGTTACAACACAAACTATACACTAGTATTACGGTGACTCACAAGGTCCACCCTGAATACAACCATGATTCAAAACAAAACTCATTCCCTTTAAGATAATTTTATTACCAACGAGTGTTGGACACTTCCCCCCTTTGACACCCAGGGACAAAACAATTAAATAAGTAGAGGTAACAACAATTATAAAGATTGTTCATTTCAAATCTCATCTTTAAACCTTACATAGTTTGCACTTCATAGATTTCACAACCAAGTCACAAAACAATCAATCTCTCTTGGGAAATACACCCCTTATCACCATTTACAATCTTTACCATGTCGAGGCCACGCTCTTTCCCAAATACATACAAGGGTATACAACCCAAAGTTCAAGACTAACTCCACACATAATCAATTAAATAAAAAAAAATTCAGAATCATGCAAGGCCATATATATATACCATTCATAACATTTAGCATCAACACCTCCCATTAAGGTACATTCTCATGTTCCAACACAAAACTCAACATATGCACATCAAGTAGCATAAAATCACATGACCACAAAACAATTAATGAGTTGCCACTACGAAGATGATTAGTCGTCCTAGAAATCCTTTTAGACCTCTAATTAGAAATCACGTTGATCAGGCGCATTTCCAATGAAATTTCTATGAAAATTTCTGGAATCGACACAACATCCTCGAGACTCAACCCCATGTCCATATAAACATATAACATCTTAGCATATAAGCATGCTATCACATAGAATGCAAACGTCGCTCACAATCCAGAGGTAAACCCAATTGTGGTCAAAACCACTTCCCACGAGCCAAGGTATTCAAACCCGGTTCGCTTTGATAACATTTTATTAGTTTAGTGACATTTGAAAGTGCCACAAAACTACTCATCTAGTGACATTTTTTAGTTTTGTGGCATTTTGAACAAGTGTCATTTATACACATGTCACGATAGATACTAGTGACACTTGCAAGTGCCATTAAACCATCATGGTTAAAGACTTTTATTGACATTTTGATGTCATGATATAAACACAATTCGTGGCACTACTAAGTGCCACTAAAAAAAGACTTAGTGGCACTTTAGTGACACTTGTAAGTGTCATTACACCATTAAAACAAAAGACTTTCAATGACATTTTGATGTTATGGTAGACACTATTTGTGGCGGTACCAAGTGCCATTAAAGAAGACTTACAATCTAAAAAATACTAGTATATGCTTTTTAATAGCGCTTGTTATGCCACAATTGATATTTTCAACAACTTTATAAATGCCACAAAATTCAAATCATTTGTGCCATAAATGGATAAAAGTGTCATTAGAGCTTATTCTAGTGACATTTTGCAAAGCTACTACCATTTCTATGAAATGCCACTTATATGTTCTTTTTAAGGACACTTTTAAAAGCCACAGCTAAGCATGTGTAAATGCTCGTAAAAATTGTCCCTTATTTCATAAAAAAATTAAATATTAATTGTCATATCCTATATTAATTTGACATCCATTCATCTTGTAATGTTTCCATAATAATAAACAAATATTACCACCATAGGATCATCACATCAAAAAAAGAAAAAGAGAAAAGAGAAAAAAAAAGAAAAGAAAATTCAAACCCAATTATTTTTTGATCTAAAGATACAAATTTATTTATATTGCAATAAAAATCATAATCAAAATTATAAAAACATTCCAGCACACTAACAAAGTAACAAATATATATATATATATATGTATATATTCCAACCATAAGTTCTCCAAAACCATAATTATGTCTATCTTTCATAGAGACAAATTACCAAAACAAATTCAGTCTCCAAATTCTCAACTTTACTTGTATAAGTATTCTTGACTAGCATCCATAACTTACGAAATCTGCATTCAAAAGATAAACATATAAAAGTATTAGAAACTCTATTAAGTTAATATAAAATTGTTAATAAAATTAGTATTTACGGAAGAAATATACACAAATGGAGCAGGCAAGTTGAGCTCCAGTAGCTTGTCCAATTGTTTTGACAAGTCCATATGTTTGGATCAACCTCTCATTAGGTTTGTACCTCCCAATAGTCAGGTCCTAGTGTTAGATAATGTCTCAATGGGACCACATAATTAAATGTGGTGTTATCATTTATAAGAAGCCTACAATTTAAGTGATTCAATTTAGTTAATAGGCTTAAGGGTATATGTGTTATGGACCTAATGTGTAGATACTACCAAAGTGTAAGGTTTATGTTCTGAAATTTATGTTTACACCTAGTTCTTCCCCTTTTACTTTTTTCAATGGATCTGTGTTTTTAAGTATTTCGATTGCAACTGTTGCTGTTGGCCTAATGATACTTTTTTGAACAACTATATCTCCAACCTGTAAATCAAGATTTAACTACTTAAGTAAATATGTATTTACAATTAATAAATAATATTTTAAAAAAAAATTAGTGCAAAGTGCTAATGATCACAACTGAAAGTGATATACATTTCTCTAATAGATAAGCAAGTCACATACTACTTGTCTACTTTTATATATTTTGGATGCACACATATATCAAAACCATGCCCATTACCAGTATCAGGATCACCTTCACCACTTTTGACTTATTTCCATAGGTTAGAAATAAAAATGCCAAGGTTTAATGACATTTATAAGTTCAAAATGTCTTTATTTATGATTGTTACAAGCCTTAACCAAGAAAGAAGAGCTCACACAGTTTCTCACAAACCAAAACAAAAATGAGAAGAAACTTTCTAGAATTACACTTCTTTAAAGAGTACTGATTACAATTTGTTCCTTTTTCTGTTCTGCTTGGACCCTATTTTATGGTTATATATTTTCAGTAAATTGAAATTTATACTGTCTTCTTGTTTAACTAATAAAAGACTGGCCCCACAACTAAATTTTATAAATAATTTATATTTTGAGACATTATAATAATGATAAGTAAAGCCTAATTAATTGGAGGTCGCGAAGTTGGCTAGACTTAAAGGTTAAGTATTCAAGTTTTGTTACAGGCTAGACTATAAATTCCCAGGCTATGGCCTCCTATTGATCAGCAAAATAAATAAACAGAATGATGAGTCTAAGCATAAAATATTTTAAACAACAGAGAAAAATACTTATCAAAAAAGTTCTGATCAATGTTTTCCCTAACTTGGAAATCAAAATACTCTTTAATGATATTTTTCATTTTTTATGCTAAAAATGTATCTTTTAATATAGTTACGAACGATACTGTTGTTATCAAAGAAATAATTAGAACTTTGTTGTCAAGTATGGCCCCCCTCTAGTTATAATTTTTGCATCCGCCACTAATATGTTTCAGTTAAATCATCATAAGACAATAAATTTTATGCATAGCATGGTACCCCAAACATTGGATCACATAACCAACTTGAAGAAATAGAATTTATCTACCCATATCACCAAATTATTATCCAGAGACACCCAAAAGAAAAAATTAAAAAAAAAAATTCATCAACAGCCACATGAACAGACACTGAGCAAATATCTAATATAAAATCAAAACAAATCTAATAAAAGGAATTTTTTTTCTTCTTTATTCATCCTTGCAGCGGCAACAACAATAACGACGACGACGACAACAACAAACAAACAAACAAAACATAACATAGCAAAATAATGTAAGATCTTATTGAGACATTTAAACAAGCACTAGCATGGCATTATATAAAATCACAACATAAATACAATAATAGTAAATCACAACAAACCCTTGATATTAAAAGATGAAAATTAATAAATTCATGAGTTAGAAGATTAGATTTTCAGATTGTATCAAGTTCTATACCTAAAACAAGAAGATCATAAATAAGAAAGAAATGTAGAGGTATTGTGTGTGTGAGAGTGAGAAAGAGAGAAAGAATACTTAATGAACTTAGTAAATTGTAGACGATGAAAAAACTACAAATTTGTAGTGTAGATGTTAGACAAGAGTGGCGTGAAAGATGAAGAATGACAAACCTTTACTTCATTATTTCGCTCTCGCCTCTTTGTCCCGCCAAAATCAATTTTGCTTCACCAATTTCAAATTTGTTGGAATTGTGGATTGGGTCAAGGAACTCAGATTTGTTGGATTCATAGATTGGATTGCTTCACCAAAATCAATTTTGTCCCATAGTAGCTCTAATTCATTTGGTGTAGTTTAGTGGTTTTTCCCCTCTACTTTCCCGTAAGTCATATTTCCTCAGTTTTTATAATATATATATATACATGTAGAGGTAATGAGGTGATGAATTGGTGTACCAAAAATTTATTTTTTTATTTTTATTTTTAAATAAGTTTGTTCACATTTTAAATAAAAATAAATAAATATCAATTTTGGTACCTACACTCTTAATTAGATTAATTTTGACCTTTAATTTTAAATTTTGTATCAATTTGATTGAATCAATAGTACTATTAGTGTTTTGGCGAAAAATGATAATTGAATTGGTTGAGATTAACTCACTAAATTGAGCAAATTTATAATTTTGCCTCTAAAAGAATGACACATGCATATTTTTCATTAAAAAATGCTAACAATTAGGGAAAATTAAATTGTTAGTCCCTTTATTTTGGCTATTGTGTCATTTTAATTTTTGCAATTTCAATTGAATTGATTTTGACCTTGAGTTTTTGATTTTGTCTCAAATTGGTCCAATTGATAACATTTTTTCATGGCAAATGCAACACGTGTCATCCTTTTATGAGCAAAATCATAAACTTGGTCAATTCAGTGACTTAATCTTAATCAATTTAGTGAAAATTTTCAATCAAAAACCCTAAAAATGTTGTCAATTAGACTAAATTGACGTAAAATCTAAAATTAAAGTTCAAAATTAAGTCAATTGAAACTAGGGAACAACATAATGTAAAGACTATTGATGTTATTTACCCAACAACTACAAGCAATTGAAACAAATTGAGATAAATCCGTAAATTAAAAGTCAAAAGATAATTAAAACTATAGGGACTAAAATGACATAAAGACCAAATCACATTTCTTGAAGTTTTCAATGTCATAATAAATGATTTATTTTATTAATAAATCATCAAGTTAATTAACACTTTTTAATGATGTCAAAAATATATTTCAATTAAAGATTCAAATAACTTTATCATTATATCGAAGAGCAGTTTGAAATTTTATTTATTCAGTTAATTCATATAAAGTCGTTGATCAATTTTTTACATGTGGCAAGTACAGTTGAAAAACATGTTATATTAAGTTCAATTTATTTGTTTATATTTATTTTGTGCATTTTAGAAATTTTGGAAATATATTGACATTTTTTATTTTTTCAAGAAATGCCATTAGATAGCTTGGAAAGTTTTTAACTTAGTGGCATTACTCAAAATGTCATAAAAAGTAACTTGCATCAACTTAGTTTAGTGACATTTTTTGCTACTAAAGTTTGGTGACATCTGTTGATAAATGTTACTAAAACAATTTCTTATGTCATTCTTTTATAAAATACCATAAAATTGATGCTATTAGATCACATTTTTATTGTAGTGATGTGGCACTTCTTTATTGAAATGGCAGTAGAACCTTTTGTATTTGTGGCTTTGTGACATTTTTCTAAAACGGGCCACAAAATATTATTTTTGTGGCATTTTCTAAAAATATGTCACTAATATAGTGTCACTAAAATGTGTTTTTGTTACAATGCCTCTTTTTGCATGTCGTCGGAGTTCCAAAAGTTAGCTACAAATAAGATTTTTTTTTTCCCAAATTCAAACTCACATGTTGAAGCCCTTGTATCCCCTCATCATAACTCCGTTTTGCCAAATTTTCGCGTCATTAGATTTATCTCATGGTCTAGTTGTCATTCTATCCTTTATACGCCTTATTCCACATCTTTTTGCAAACTATCGGAGCTCTGACAGTTGGCTAAAAATAAAATTTCTCTCTCTCTCCCTCTCTCTCTCTCTTACTGCTATCATGACAATATTCTTGGTAGCGGAGAAACAATAGATGATGCTTGATTGGAAACTAAGGCGCCTTTGATTTTTGATTTTTGATTTTTGTGGGTAGTTTGTATACCTATCACCACTCGGCGGCACCGCCACCGTTGGAGGTTAGGTGGCCACTACGAGTTCAGTGGAAGGGCCATAAAGGAAAATGAAAAGAGAGATAATAATTATGGAAAGAAAAGAAGAAGGAATAAGTATGGAGATAGAAGATAGAGGAACGGAAAAGAGAGAGAGAGAGAGAGAGAGAGAGAGAGAGAGAGAGAGAGAGAGTGTGTGTGTGTCTTATTTTTGATCAACTTTCATAGCTCTGGCGGCATATAAAAAGTGGTGGAATAAGGCGTATGAAGAGTGAAGTGAATTCAATGACGCAAAAATGAGGCTAAATGGAGTTATACGAGGAAGATACAAGGGTTTGAATAAGGGGATTTAAATCTAAAAAAAGGAAGAAGATGAAGTAAGATGGAGATGGACGAAGATGAACACATTGAAACATGGATGAAACTCCAGAATTTAATTTTTCAAAATTGAAATTCTAGGGTTTAAATTGAAAAACACATGAAACCTTAGATTTTTTGTTTGTTTGTTGTAATTAACCCTAATTTTTTTTTAATAAATATGATGTGATAATATTATTATTATAAATATATATATTTTTTGTAATAGTATTTTGTTTGGAAGTGAAAGGTCGATAATAAGCTATATTATATATAAAAATTGAGTTTGAATTCTCTTAAGTTGGCCATCTCAACTCAAGAGAATATTTAAACTTGGTTGACTTATTTTGAGGTCGACTTCCTAATCCAAGCAGTTTATTCTTTAGTACTCTTTGAATACAATATTCATATAATAAATTAAGATGATTAGATATCAGTAGTTACATGTTTAAATCATATTTGTATTATAAAAAAATGAATGATTACTCTTGAAATTATAATTATGGTCCATTTTTTTAAAAAGCAAATGTGGTTTATATATATAACTACTAATATTTGAAATTTTTAAATTTTTGCATAAATATTCTATTAACATCACAAAAAATGAATGGCTTGGATTGAGATCAGTCCCAAAATAGTCCCACTAAGTTTACATGCCCTGACAAGTTCGATGAACAACTTAAGACAATCTAATATGATAAAAATTATATATGAACTTTTTATTTGTATAACGCATTTTGTTTGGCATCCCCTAAGGCCCCATTTGGAATGTAGGTTGTGACTAATTTAGCTTACTAAAAGATAAAACAGACTAAAAGGTCAATAAATCAAAATATCACATTTAAATCATAATTATTTCATATTTTTTCTTACAAAACTATAAAAGAAGCCAAAAGTTTTTCTTAAACGAAATTTTTTTAGCCAATTTAAAATAATTAAAAAGTCAAGTTAAAATAATTCTTCTCAAATAAAAGCTAAATAAGTGCCATTATTTAAATAAATATATTAATTTACGTTACATTATTTGTTTTAGTTTTTTCATATTACAAAACTATAAAAGAAGCTGTGAGGATATATTTTCTGAGTACCAACACGTGGCAAGGTGACGCCGACGTGTCAGCCGAGGTGCCACATGTCCTGGTCGTGATGCCGAGGTGATCTCGGCAAGGCCGAGGTTATTTCCGAAGATATCGGAAACCGAGATAAGCGGATAGGGGACAAGAGTCCTAAAATAAAGAGGGAACTCAACTTGGATATGGACAAGAGTCCTAGATTGGAAGAAGACTTCAGTTTGGGTAAAGATAAGACTCTTAGAGAGTTTATCCTAATCCCACTGGGAGTCCCAGATTAGCAGTAATCCTAAGTCCATTAGGGCCAGGCTCCTATTGGGACTAGGATTGTATTGGCTATAAAAGAGAGAAATCAAAATATCACATTTAAATCATAATTATTTCATATTTTTTCTTACAAAACTATAAAAGAAGCCAAAAGTTTTTCTTAAACGAAATTTTTTTAGCCAATTTAAAATAATTAAAAAGTCAAGTTAAAATAATTCTTCTCAAATAAAAGCTAAATAAGTGCCATTATTTAAATAAATATATTAATTTACGTTACATTATTTGTTTTAGTTTTTTCATATATTTTTTATAAATCATAAAAAAATATATATTTATTTAGATTATTTAAACCAATCTCGTCTCTACCCGTAATTGTTGCTTTTACGGAAAGTCGTATAGAAAATACTCGCTAAATAATTTCCGGTTCTTGGGAAATAGACACCGGCGTACCTCCAACACCCAACGGTGTACCTATTTATTTATTTGACCAGTTTAGTTTTGTCATGTGAATTATCAGGGTTTTATTTTAATGATTCAATGCGATAATTTTCAAATCTCATAAGCCTTGACGGCCAAAACTTGTAATGGGTCCACCGACCAAAACTTGACGGTCCAGTCTTTTTATAGCAATGGACAAAAGCTATTTTCTGTAGAAAATTATTCAATGATATTGTATAAATAATTCTCTTAATTAATGAAAAATCAAAATATTTTTTTGGGTGGAAAAAAAAAATCATAATATAGACTGAGTGAATCATCATGTTTCTCCGAATTACTTAACAAAAGCAAATCAGGTTCACATGTTTAACTTGCAAAATTTTTGACTAAATGATTAAGTTAGAGCGTAACATATTTTTTGAAAGGATCCAACTTGTCTTTAATTATAGATTAAGATTGGACAGTCTATTCTGGCCCGTGTGGGCTTATTTTTGAGTCTCTTTTCGATAATTCAAACTGTTTAATATGTAAAACTCGTCGAATACTATATTCTTGTAAAAATTCATATTGATTGAATATCGATAACTATTTGATCTGATTAGAATTCTGTCACATGTTTATTTTTTTACCATTCATTTTTTTATACAAAACTGATCTGATCAAATACCGATCGATATCCGGTCAACTTGATGTTTAATATAATTATAGTACTTGACGAGTTCTACACATGAAACGGTTCAGATTATCAAAACGGGACCAAAAAATGAGCCCATAGGCCGTACTGAACGGTCGAGCCTTGATCTCCAATTGGAGACAAGCTGGACCCTGTTTAAAATTATTAAATAATTACTTTTCATTTAATAATCGTTTATGGCGTGGTTAACTTGTTTCCTTAAAACTCATATAAATACGCTTAAAAAATGTGAATATTTTTCATTATGCTTAATTTTATGAAAAACAATATAAGAGTCTACTTTTAAAATTTATTTTTTAGACTCAATGATGTGTAAGTGATATAATTAGTTAATAATTAGAAAAAATATGAGAGAGAGTATGTTACCTTATATTAATTAATTGTCACATTATTGTGCTTAAAAAGTGAACATAATTTTTGTACTTAAATAAAAATTCTCAAAATATAAGAAAATTATTAGATACTTTCGGAATACCACGTGTCTAGACTCATTTACCAATCATCATTTATCATACCCCTTTATTTTCCTCAATTACCAATACAAAATCATAATATCTCACTTTTTTTTTACTAATACTAATATTATAAAATATCATGTAACCGTACTCCCGCAATATCTAATAATCACCCAAAATATATATCATTCTTTCAAACTTAACAAAATCAATCTTTTATTGGTCCACCTTAGATGATTGGTAAATATTTATCAAAATCAATCTTACGTTTGTCCTTAAATCACTAGTCCTAAAGGTCTCCTCCCATTAGTTTACAACAATGCCATAATTTTAGAATAAATAAATAAATAAATCACTTAGAATTATGAACTAGATTCCATATAGTAGTGCTCAGAATGCATCAAATTTTAATCAACACCACGCACATACTTTTGAATAGATTTGATGGTTGACAAGTCTATGCCTCCAATTCAATTTCTTTAAGCCGCCACATGAACAAACAGACAAAACAATTCTTTGTTCTATAAATAGAACCAACCTATCCTTATCTCCCACAACAAAATTTACCAACAAAACTACACAAACACAACACAAATCATCATATTTTCTCAGCAACCAAATATGGATCAAACACCCCATGTAGCTCTTCTACCAGGTCCAGGTATGGGCAATCTCTTCCCTTTCATAGAATTAGCCAAGCAACTCGTCCACCACCATCACCTCTCCGCCACCATCCTCATCCCCAATGCCGGACCACCCCCACCAGCCCAAACAACAGTCCTCCAAACCCTCCCCAAAACCATCAAACACATCTTCCTTCCACCTGTGGACTTACCTAAGGACCTCAATATTGTATCCCAAGTAGTCCTCACCGTCACTCTCTCTCTTCCCTCCCTTAGACACACTTTAGCTTCACTAACCACCACCACCCGGTTGGTGGCTCTGGTAGTCAATCTGTTCGGCCTCGATGCCTTTAATATAGCCGAGGAATTCGGTATATCAAAGTACTTGTTCTTCCCTTCACCCGCCATAGCACTGCTATTTTCCGTTCATTTGCCAAAGCTTGATGAGACGGTTATAGGGGAGTACAGAGACCTACCTGAACCAGTACAACTCCCCGGTTGTGTACCGGTTCATGGTAGAGATTTCCCGGACCCAGTTCAAGACCGGTCACTACAAGGGTACAAGGGGCTCCTTGAAAACGTAAAGCGATACGGTTCAGCTGATGGGATTATTCTGAATAGCTTCATGGAGTTGGAAGAGGGAGCTATCAAAGCTTTGCAGGCTGAAGAACTGGGAAAGCCTCCGGTTTATGCAGTTGGACCGCTGATCAGAGCTGGTTCGAGTGATGGGTTAGAACGGTCTGAGTGTTTGCAATGGTTGGATTGTCAGCCAAGTGGGTCAGTAGTGTTTGTATCATTTGGAAGCGGTGGGACTCTCTCTCATGATCAGCTCAATGAGTTAGCATTGGGTTTGGAACTGAGTGCCCAAAGATTTTTGTGGGTTGTGAGAAGCCCTAATGACAAGTCTGCCAATGGTGCCTTTTTCGAAGCACAAAGCCAAGACGACCATTTTAGTTTCTTGCCAAAAGGGTTCTTAGAGAGGATACAAGGGTGAGGCTTGGTGCTGCCATCGTGGGCACCGCAGATCGAGGTGCTAAGCCACTGTGCCACTGGTGGTTTTTTGACTCACTGCGGGTGGAACTCAATTCTGGAGAGTATCGTCCATGGTGTGCCTCTCATCACTTGGCCACTTTACGCGGAGCAAAAGATGAATGCAGTGATACTAACAGAGGGTTTGAACTTGGCGTTGAGACCAAAAAGCGATGAGACGGGGCTAGTGAGGCGAGAAGAGATCGCAAACGTTGTGAAAAGTCTTATGGAAGGAGAAAATGGGAAGGAGGTTCGCCAGAGAATGAAGAGATTCAAGGATGTTGCTGCAAAAGTCTTGAATGAAGAAGGGTCTTCTAGAAAATCACTATCTGAATTGGCATCCAAGTGGACAAATCAAAAGAAGAATTGAGACCAATGATTGATCTTGAGTGATGAATATGGGTCTTCTGCAAAATCACTATTTGAAATTGACATTTAAGTGGAAAAATCAAAAGAAGAATTGAGACGAAATCAATCATCTCCTCAGTTTAGTTCATTTCGTTTTGTTTTTCTTGTTGAGAAAAGATACGGATCATGAAAAAACTTTCATGAAACTGATCATGAAAAATTTATAACTCTTAGATTACCTTGATTAGTGTGTAGTGTTTTATTTTAAGTGTAATCCAAGGGTTATAAATTTTTCATGATCATTTTCATAAAATTTTTTTCATGATACCTAGTATTACTCTTTCTTGTTTGTCTTGATTTTTAGTTTTCATTTTGTTGGCTATCCCATATGATTTTATTATGTGTAACCTTATTATTTTGTTCTACAAATGTGACGTAAATAAATTTGTGTAATAATTTTAGTTAAATTATTTATGTTGAAGTTCATATACAATTATTTAAAAAAAATATGTTGTGACATATGCAATGCATTGGGATAATTTTACCCCGAAATTAAAATGAAACTAAAAATTTTATAAATTAAATTAATAAACTTCATAATTTAAAAATGAAATAAAAATAAGAATAATAATTTAGAAAAATTCAAAAAATTTATAGTCATAAAAACTACCTTATAATCTAATTTTGTATTGTGTCAATGGTGGATTATAATTCTTTGGATAAATTACACTTACACCTCCTGAGATTTTAGTTTAATATATATTACCCATTGACATTTGGAAAATTACACTGACCTCCTATCATTATAATTATTTAGACGGAATTAACATTGGTATCAAAAAGACATTGAATTCATACACTTGCTCTTTTCTTACTTTGCTTTATTTCTTCTATTTTTTTCTTTTTTTTTCTTTCCTCTTCTTTTTTTTTTTTTGGATCGGTAAATGTTAGTTGTTAGTTGTGCACCTATGGGAGAAAATCTCATTTTCAGATAATTTTACCCCGAAATTAAAATGAAACTAAAAATTTTATAAATTAAATTAATAAACTTCATAATTTAAAAAATAAGAATAATAATTTAGAAAAATTCAAAAAAATTATAGTCATAAAAACTACCTTATAATCTAATTTTGTATTGTGTCAATGGTGGATCATAATTCTTTGGATAAATTACACTTACACCTCCTGAGATTTTAGTTTAATATATATTACTCATTGACATTTGGAAAATTACACTGACCTCCTATCATTATAATTATTTAGACGGAATTAACATTGGTATCAAAAAGACATTGAATTCATACACTTGCTCTTTTCTTACTTTGCTTTATTTCTTCTATTTTTTTCTTTTTTTTTCTTTCCTCTTCTTTTTTTTTTTTTGGATCGGTAAATGTTAGTTGTTAGTTGTGCACCTATGGGAGAAAATCTCATTAGCAAAGCATCTAAGTGGTTGCATTCCCTTAATTCAACCTCCTAAGGGGAATTGAATCCATGACCTCCTTGGGACTAAGCCCTAAGGAAGGCATGGTGGCCAACTAGGCTAGGTCTAGTTGGTTATTTTTTTCTTTCCTATGTTTTACTTTTTTTTTCAATGTAATTTTCTCTGTTTTTCTACCAAGAATTGTTGCCTTTTATATAAGTAGAGGGGTTTGTGAAATGAGACTATTAATCACAGGGATGAGAATATAATTTCTATAACGTTAAGGGTAGGATGCAATAGGACCAAACCTCAGGGGGCATCAGTATAATTTACCCTAATTATTTCCATTGCATATTTATGATAGAGAGGTTCCATTACATCATTCAATGTTAAGTGTGATAATCTTTTTTTAAATAAAATAATTATAAACTTTTATTTGGGCGCTCAAACGAAAAATTCAATATTTGATTTTTCTTGTCCAAAGATCTAAGCGCTAATTTATTATGTCCATAAGGATAAACTATCATAAAATGACCAAAATGCCCATCAATATTTATTTGGATCATGCATGCATCTATTTCAATCACATCTATCTCTCTCTCTCTCTCTCTCTCTCTCTCTCTCTCATCATCTCTCTTGTTGTCTTCTTTTACGAAACCCTAGTGTTATCCCCTCATTTTCCACCTTTTCTTCAGCGTTATCTCCAGCGGCTCTATCGTTTACATGACCACCACCTCATCTCCATCATTGCCTCAGATCTAAGATCGCAGACTCCACAACTCTGCCTTTCTCTCGTCTCCTCTCTCTCTCTCTTCTCTTTTTTTTTATCGGCAAATAAATCTCTCTCTCACTTCTCTTTGCCTTCACCGTTGGTACCAAAACAACAACGGTGACGATGCTGTAGAACCTTACAACTGAGTTTGTGAGGTAGGGACACCACCATCAACCAAAATCTAATAGAGATATGAGAGAGTTTATTGCCGATTTTTTGTTAAAGAGTCGTACAGTGGCCGAAGCTTGGTCTTATGAGTTCTTAACTCACCATCGTGCCAACAATCGGAGGGTGTTCACTTCGCAGAGGTGAAATCGGCTACAAGAAGAAGACGAGCTATCACCCTTCAACCCTAGAACATGGCCTTTTGAGATAATCGATTTGAGAACTGGTTTGGTTTGTGGTAGAGCTAGGCGAAAGTCCCCACCACCACCACCGCCGATGCCTTCTCACAGCTTCTTCTAGAAGAGGATTATTGAAGGTTCATTGAACAACACACGACTTCCAACATAAAGATACTCTCTCTCATCATATTTTTTTGTAATCGAAGAAGAGAAAAAAACTAGGGTTTGAATTCGATTACCATTTTAATTTTGTAGAAAACCCTGATTCTCTTTATTTTTGGCCTCAAAGGTAGATATATATCTATCTTATTCACATCTATATATCTATTGATTTTGCTTTGAATCTTCGTTAAATATTCCAACTTTGAAAGAGAAGTTGAGGTTTTAGGTTTTTGCCCATTTTTCCAAATACCTAGGACTCGGTGATTTATGTTTATATATGTTCGTAATCTATCAAAAACAAAAGTTCAAAAAATTTTGAGTTTTTGATCGGTTTGTAGTCAATTTTGGTTAATCAGTCTGTTCTTGCTCATTTGCTTAGTAATGTTAACGCGATTGGTTAGTAATGTTTATCTTCTTTATCTCTTTATTTTTTGTAGTTGTTGTTGTTGCTGATTTTTTTGTTATTGTTTGTTGATGATGAAAGAAATTGCAACAAATCAAGAGAGAGAAGAAAGATTTGAACAGATAATCAAATTTGGTTAGATATTTGAACAGATAATAAATTTGGACATAGATTATTTTATTTGGACAAAATATTTAAACAGATATAGGATATTTGAATTGAAAAGATTAAAAACTTAAACAAATAGGGTAAAAAAAAGTGAATATATAGGGGAAAAAATTGAACAAATAGGAAAAAAATTTAAAAGATAGGAAATTTTTTTGAACAGATAGTCAACAAAAGTCAAAAGATAAATAAAAAAAGTCAACAGATAAGGGTTAAATTGGAAATAAAATGTCCTTCAAAATAAATAAAATGAATTCTCACCAAACTATTTTACAAAGGGTGAACATCTCACCAACAAAAAAAATATCTTTTAGATTTATCACTAATTTACTCATTTTATTGGTATTTTATAGTAATTAGATTTGTACCGAAAATCCTACATTGAATACATAGAATGGAAAAGATCAAAGTTCAATGGGTGTCTCTATATTGTTTCTTAAAATGAGACAAAAAGATAATAAATACCACGATTTCAATTAATAAAAGGGAAATTCTATTCACATATCACAAAAAATTTCAGTACACACTATTTATTTTGTTCGGATATAAACTTTTGAATAAAAGAGAAACGTTTAGATATAAACTAATGAACAAACATAAATTGTTCAAATATATATTCCGTTAAATTGTTTGTGTGAACAATTGTTTTTTATTTATAAATTTATATTCGAAAATTAACTTTTATTCAAAAATTTATACCCAAAGAATATAAATGGTGTATACTAATTTTTTTTTTTTTTTTATGCGTAAATGGAATTACCCCATATAAACATCAAATTGGAAGAGCACATTACCTAGCAACAGTGCTTTGTTTTCTCCCCTTTTTGGCGTCGAACCATTTGCTCGCCTCTCTGGAATTCTGGAGTTTTCGGCCTCCTAGTAGCTTGCTATCCTATTCATATATTGTACCCAATCCTGCATATTCATGTTCAAGATACAAATAACCCTGGCAATAATCTATATCCTGTAATTCCCTAGATTTAACAACACAATCTTCATGTACGAAACCCATATGTGCAGTTTAGAAGTGGATAGACGGTCACTTGAGTTTCATGATACAAATGAAGGCCAAGGTCTTGTATTTTGTTGAAAAATAAACTTGTGTTTTAATATTTTAGAAGTTATGCATTTTTCTATATTTAGTTATGCTAATTAAGGAGGATAATGGTATGCATGTAATGATGCATAATGGTGTGTTAAGGGATATTAGTAGTACGTTAATGTGTTAGTGGTTACAAAGATTACTAGAGTTAGTGAATCTTAATGTGATTGTGTGAGTTACATGCTTGGATCTTATATATAATCGTGCAATCTATGCAATGGATCAGAATAAGTATGAGAATAAGAATGTATAGTGTAACGCCCTCAAAATAAACCTATTTATCATATATTTTTGACATGCTTAAACATAAGAGAATAAAGTATAATTACATTTCATCAGAGTATTCATTACAAAATGTATTACATGTTGACAATAAAAGTAAACGCCCTATAGGCTTACAATTTTCCAAGTCAACACTTAGTTACAAAAAGAGAGTACTAACTCTACACAAAATAAGCCCTTAGCTTGATATACATGTAATACAACCAAAAAGAATGACAGAATAAGGTCAAACAGCCTCAAGCCTCCCAAGCTACGTCCTTGGAGGTGGCATGCTACTTGTACTTGAAAATGATGTCCCATATAGGGTGAGCCAATGCCCAGTAGAGATATACTAAACATGATATGAGCAATAACTAAAACATGAGCATTTGATAAATGTTAAACTCACATAAATCAATTCATAACCCATTTCAATTACATGACAAATGTATCTGTGTTTCATTCCATTTTCCATTTCATAATCTTAGCTCAAAACCTAACCATATACTTTAAATGAGATTATATCTCATATCAATAGTACTTTCATTTTAACAATTCAAATGAGAGAATAACTCATCTCAAACACTTCCATACTTCACAAATGATACACGAATTTGCTGTATCAATAACATACAAAACACTTCCATACTTCACAAATGATATACGGATTTGCTGTATCCATAATTCAAGCGATACACATATTTGCTGTATCGATGGGGTTCATCCCCTATCTTCTCCCAAATAATATCCGGTTTAGGAGTCCATCCCCTATCTTCTCCTAAACCGTGGAGTACATCCCCTATCTTCTCCCACACAATACAATGTATATAAACACATTTCATATACATAATCAACCAATACATAAATTTGATGTATTATTCCAACCGTCATATTCGATGACATATTCCATTGATTAGTTTTAGTTTGCCTAATTATCATGCATTGTCTACAACAATCAAGACTATCCTCCATCGATAGCCCAAAGCAGTTATTTCTAAACAGATAATAAATACCTCAACAGATAAACAATCTCAATATTTACAAAGTGAGTGATTAATAAATCCAAGTCCACCATTTTATCTCATAATGAGTCAATTCCATTATTTCTAACTCAATTTCACAATTTCATAATAGTTGTCATTAATTATACTAATGATCCAAATATGCCCAAACGTGGCATTTTCCCCATTTTTCTTAATATTGACCTGAAGGTCCAAATATCATCAACAATCGCAATAATCCCCTTTTTTATTTGACCCAAAACACATATATATGAGCCAAATAAACAAAACCCCTTTCCAACATTACACATCTCAAACCCTAACAGCCCAAAACCAAACCATTTATACAAAAGCCTAACATTTAGGTTGAAACCCATAAAGATTAGTAGGAATCCCTACCTCAAATTTCGGGGCTCAACGAGGAAGATGATGAAAACCCAAAGTGCTCCAAATCCCAAGATTTTCGGATCAAAATGTAACCCTTAACGATCAACACACTTTTTACAAAGGTCCAAGGGTAGAGAATCACTCATACTAGATCAATACTAAGAGAAAAGGAAGAAAGTAGTGAGAGAAGTTCTCAAAAATGGCTTTTCGGAAAAGTAAAAGAGAGAGTGGAGTTGAAAAGTGATCAAAAAAGACCCAGTTGATATCTGATATACGTATGACCCGCTCGAGCGGAGAATAGGACGCTCGAGTGTCAAGCACAAAAACTGGACCCGCTCGAGCTCAAAGATGCCCGCTCGAGCGCAAAGGGAAAGCTGCTTGAGTGTAGATTACACTCCTCCAGTACTTTTACAAACATTGAACACCGGCTCGAGCGCCAAGAGGCCCGCTTGAGTGCAACCCGCTCAAGCGTAAGGAAATCCGCTCGAGTGTGAAAAACCCACCTGCAGAAGTTTTGCAGAGGCACGACATGCTGAGAGTGTGTAAACTCCGCTCGAGCGCAAGAAGACCCGCTCGAGCATACAACCAAAAATATCAAACTCCGCTCGAGCGCAAAAGGACCTGCTCGAGCATATTACCAAAATTCTGGGCAACAAGGAATAGGACAAAAGCTCAACCAACCTGTTCGAAACCCGCCCAATACATCCTAAAACTCAAACACATGGAATTAAAGAATAACAACAAGATATACAACCAACAACTCCACGGAACCTATGTCCGAAATACAACAGTCAAAGGAAGGGAAACCGGGATCGCTATAACCTCCCCCTTATAGAATTTCATCCCCGATATTAAGTACAAGTTTTTCAAAAACATGATTTTCTCAATTCTCAACAGTATTACAACTCAATATACAACAACCTGACCCATTACCGGTCATTCCATCTCCTTTCAAGTGGCAAATCACAATATATACTCAATATGCATTAATTATAAGCATGTTTTCCCTTGAAATTTAACAATTTCAACACAATTTCACAATTTTATATCATATTCAATATTCATGATATATTTCCATTTCTACAATACATTCAATATATGCAATGGTACATTAAACTTCCATTATAAGGCAAGTTCCAAAATACTTCCATAAACCAAAACATATACAATGTTTTACAACTCAAGACATGATTAATGCCCTTAAAGTTCATCAATATTACAAAATCCCAATACATGGTTAAACATTTACAAACAAGTCTGGATATTTCTCACGGACATCCACCTCACGTTCCCAAGTGGCTTCTTCTACTCTGTGATGTTTCCACAAAACTTTTACCAAGGGAATGGTCTTGCCTCGCAAGACTTGATCCCGCCTATCCAAGACCCGAACCGGTCTCTCTTCATACGAGATATCCTCGTCAACCTCCAAATCGGTCCAATCCAGCACATGGGACGGATCTGGCTCATATTTCCGAAGCATACTAACATGAAACACGTCATGCATCCTAGACAACTGCGGCGGCAAAGCCAAACGATAGGTAACCTCACCAATCCTCTCGAGAATCTCAAAAGGGCCAATAAACCGAGGGGAGAACTTCCCACTCTTCCTAAATCTCATCAAACCTCGCCTAGGTGATATTTTCAGAAAAACATGATCACCCGTCTCAAATGCCAAAGGCCTCCTCCTTCGATCGGCATAACTCTTTTGGCGACTCTGTGCTGTAACAAGCCTCCTACGGATAAGCTCAACTTTCTCTGTCGTTTCCCTCACCAACTCTGGGCCCAACAAAGGTGCATCACCCACCTCAGCCCAACAAACCGGAGACCTACACGGTCGGCCATACAAGGCCTCAAACGGTGCCATACCGATACTCGACTGAAAACTGTTGTTGTAGGTAAACTCTACCAAGGGCAAGTGCCTCTTCCACGTCCCACTAAAGTCAAGGACGCAACCTCGAAGCATATCCTCAAGGATCTGAATAGTACGCTCGGACTGCCCGTCAGTCTGAGGATGATAAGCCGTGCTAAAGGTCAATCTAGTACCGAAGGCACTCTGCAAACTCTACCACAACCTGACAGTAAAACGAGGATCTCTATCTGAGACGACCGACACTGGGACCCCGTGCAACCTCACTATGTCCCGAATATACAAGTCGGCAATATGATCTACCGAATCTCTTACGTGCATAGGGATAAAGTGCGCCGACTTAGTCAACCGGTCTACTACCACCCAAATAGCATCACTACCCCACTGAGTCCTCGGAAGACCTACAACTTCATCTGTATTGCATGCACCGGGCTCGGCGCATCACACTAACTGCATCGTACTTTCAATTTCAAAGTTGAATACATGATAGTTGTAACAAGTAAGGCACTTCGATATGAAAACTGCCACATCTCTCTTCATATCCTGCTACCAAAATTGGTGACCCAAATCACGATACATCTTGGTGCCTTCTGGATGCACTGCAAGGCGTGAATGGTGAAACTCTCGGAGTACTTCCTCTCAGCAAAACTCCGGTACAAACAAACAGTCTCGGTATCTGACACTCAGGTCGGGATACACAGACAGACCCTTCTCAACCTTCCCACTGGAGATCTTCTTTCGGAGGGATTCTACCTCGAGGTTACCTCTCTGTGCCTCTAACACTCGATTCACAAGCATAGGCAGCGCAACAACAGAAAATAAGGCCGCAACCTCAACGGATTTGCCCAAAAGCAAATCAAACTCGCCAAGTGCACCCAATATTTCCCACTCCCGGATGGCTATACAAGCTATATCACTAATGGATTTCCTACTAAGGGCATCGGCCACAACATTGGCCTTTCTCGGGTGATAGTGCAACTCAAAGTCATAATCTCCAATGAACTCCATCCATCTTCTCTGCCTCAAATTTAAGTCTCTCTGTGTATACAGATACTTCAAACTCTTATGGTCCGAGAATACCTCGAACCTCTCACCATAAAAGTAGTGCCTCCAAATCTTTAAAGCAAATATTACAGCTGCTAATTCTAGGTCATGTGTAGGGTAATTTTTCTCGTGTATTTTCAACTGACGTGAGCCATAAGCTACCACTTTCCCCTCTTGTATCAACATACAACCTAAACCCTCTCGTGAGGCATCACAATATACTGCATAACCCAAACCTCTCTCCGGAATAATCAAAATCGGAGTGGTGGTCATTCTAACCTTCAACTCTTGGAACGACTTTTCACAAGTCTCACTCTATACAAACTTGACCCCTTTCCGTGTCAGTCTAGTCAACGGTGAAGCTAACCTGAAGAAATCTTTCACAAACCGGCGGTAATACCCAGCTAATCCTAGAAAACTGCGGATCTCACAAACACTCTTAGGCTGTGCCCACTCCTACACTGCCTCTATCTTGGATGTATCAATAGACACCCCTTCCTCGGAAACCACATGGCCTAAGAACTTGACCTCCCCTAGTCAGAACTCACACTTCCTAAACTTGGCATACAGTCTATGGGCTCTAAGCAACACGAGCACCACTCTCAAGTGTTCCTCATGCTCCTCCTCAGAAGGTGAATAAATCAGAATGTCGTCCACAAAACGACTACAAAATGATCTAAGAATTCCCAGAATATCCGGTTCATCAAATCCATAAACACTGCCGGTGCATTAGTGAGCCCAAATGGCATCACCAGAAACTCATAGTGGCCATACTGCGTACGGAATGCCGTCTTCGGAATATCCTCCTCCCTGACCCTCAACTGGTGGTAACCCGATCTCAAGTCTATCTTAGAGAAACAATGGGAACCCTTCAACTGGTCAAACAAATCATCTATACAGGGCATAGGGTACTTATTCTTAACTGTAGCCCGATTTAACTTCCGGTAATCGATACAAAGTCTCAAGGCACCATCTTTCTTTTTAGCAAAGAGGGCCGGTGCTCCCCACAACGAAACACTAGGGTGAACAAAATCCTTATCTAACAACTCTTGGAGCTGAAGCTTCGATTCACTCAACTCGGCTGGGGCAAAACGGTAAGGTGCCATAGAAATCGACGTCGTGCCGGGCACTAAGTCAATAAAGAACTCTATCTCTCGATGAGGTGGCAAACTAACAAGGTCCTCGGGAAAGACGTCCGAGTACTCACAAACCACTCTCGGCAACTCAATCCCAGTCTCATCACACTCACTACTCATAAGGCTAGCGAGAAGACCACTAAGCTCACTCCGCCCTCGCGGATCATACACCGGTGGCAATGCCGGGCACTAAGTCAATAAAGAACTCTATCTCTCGATGAGGTGGCAAACTAACAAGGTCCTCGGGAAAGACGTCCGAGTACTCACAAACCACTCTTGGCAACTCAATCCCGGTCTCATCACACTCACTACTCATAAGGCTAGCGAGAAGACCACTAAGCTCACTCCGTCCTCGCGGATCATACACCGGTGGTAACATACTACCAACCCGATCCCCCAAGAAATGGAAACAATCCCCGCCCAAGGTACATACTGTGACCCTCTGGCGATAGCAATCAATAACAGCCCGGTATGACGATAGCCAGTCCATACCCAAAATCACATCAAAACCCGATGTAGGCATAACTACAAAAGGAAATGGAAGTCGGCGGTCGGCGACCTCTATATCGCAGCCCCGACACCCCTGTTTCAAAATCAATTCACCCCCAAGAGGTGATACAACACATATAGGAGATGCTAACTGTGCCAACTCCAACCCCAAAATAGATGCAAATGTAGCAAATATAAAGGAATGAGATGCATCCGTATCAATTAACACATTGGCAACCGAGTTGCAAAATACAAAGGTACCTCTCCCAATAGATGGAGTCGGTACAAGATCCTGCGCGGTGACAGCATACACATGCCCAGAAGGCCCTTGATCTACCTGCTCACCTCTCGGAGCAAAGGACTGTTACACAGACTGGGACAACGAAGCTCCCTGATTGGCCCTCGAGGCCTGAACTGACTGAGCTGGCTAAAAACTTTACCTCTGCCTAGATGCACCAGAAGTGCCACTCAACTGCGGGCAAAATCTCTTCAGGTGCCCCGTCTGACCACACTGGTAACAAGAGCGCAGCTGGCCTCTGCCCTGACTTTGGCTCTGAGGTCAAGCCGAAGATGAAGCTGCTCTCTGCCCTCCGCCCTTTTACGGGCAAGCTGGAGACTTGTGGCCTAACTGACCACACTTGTAACAGGTGATGTCTCCCTGACTGCCTTTCCCAGGGCCTGCACTCGGCACTGGAAAGGTTGACCTAGCAAAACCACCCTGAGACTACTGAGGGTTAGAACCCCTCTGTCTCTTGCCATCACCCTGATCATCCTGGCTCCTCTTGGAGCCCCTCTGCCTCTCCTCCTCCTCCTACATCATGCTCTCCATATGGGCCGCAACATCCACAAGGCGCCCATAATCCTGGGTCATAGAACCCCCAAGTCTCATCTTGAGGCCATGCCTCAACTTTTTCTCAAACTCCAGAAAATGGCGTTCCTCAGACGCTACAAGCTCAGGTGCAAACCTGGATAGACTGGTAAATGCGGCCTCAAACTCGGCCATTGACAAACTCAGTTGCTTGAGCTGACAAAACTGGTCTCTCAGTTTCTCTCTGGCAGTTGGAGATAGAAACTTCTCCTAGAAAGTATCTACAAAAGCCTCCCACGTGCCACTAATACGACCCCTCATATATTTCCACCACTGACCCGCATCCCTCTTGAGCTGGAAAGATGCCAAGGTCACCTTCAAGGCCCCGTCTTCGATGCCAAGCATCTCAAATGTCTTCGTCACATGTTCGAGCCATTCATCAGCTTTCAGTGGCTCTTTCGGATTCCCCACAAACTCGTTCAGATTAGACCGGAAGAACTCCCTCTTTAGGAAGAAAGGCCCTGCATCAATAACCTGGGCCTGAACTGGAGCCTCAGCTTTGAGGATACCCATGGATTCCCTCAATGCTCTTGTTATCTCGTGGGCTAAGGCACCCATGGCCTGCTGACCCGCTGGTTCGGCCACATTGGCCTGACCAACACCCTCCTGCTGAGCCGGAATATCATCCGGTAAAGGCAACTCCTGCCTCCTAGGCCTACCTCGCTTTCCTCCATGTCCTCATCCTGACATCCTAATAGAAGGTAACGAAGAACATTAGCACATCCATAAATGTGCCAAAACTAAAACACTCGCGTCCTAATGCATGGACAACTGTAATTCATTCTATGTAAGCACATAATCACGTAAGCACTTACGAATTTCATTTTCGGATAATGATAGTCCCGAGGCGTTACTAGAGTTCCGGTTAGAAACAACATTGATCAAGTGCCTTTCCAACAAGACTCACAAAAACCCAAGGATCCCATCAACATCCTAGAAACTAAATCCCATACCCATATAGTCATATAAACATGTTATCACATAAGCACATAACATTACACAAAAGTCTCTAACAAGCGAGACAAAGCCATTGTGATACTAATCACTTCCCACGTACCCAAAGTATTCGAACCCGGTACGTTCTGATACCAAGTTGTAACGCCCTCAAAATAAACCCATCTATCATACATTCTTGACATGCTTAAACATAAGAGAATAAAGCATAATTACATTTCATCAGAGTATTCATTACAAAATGTATTACATGTTGACAACAAAAGTAAACGCCCTATAAGCTTACAACTTTCTAAGTCAACACTTGGTTACAAAAGGAGAGTACTAACTCTACACAAAATAAGCCCTTGGCTTGATATACATGTAATACAACCAAAAAGAATGACAGAATAAGGTCAAACAGCTTCAAGCCTCCCAAGCTAAGTCCTTGGAGGTGGCATGCTACCTGTACCTAAAAATGATGTCCCATATAGGGTGAGCCAACGCCCAGTAGAGATATGCTAAACATGATATGAGCAATAACTAAAACATGAGCATTTGATAAATGTTAAACTCACATAAATCAATTCATAACCCATTTCAATTACATGACAAATGTGTCTATGTTTCATTCCATTTTCCATTTCATAATCCTGGCTCAGAACCTGGCCATATACTTTAAATGAGATTATATCTCATATCAATAGTACTTTCATTTTAACAATTCAAATGAGAGAATAACTCATCTCAAACACTTCCATACTTCACAAATGATACATGGATTTACTGTATCAATAACATACAAAACACTTTCATACTTCACAAATGATACACGGATTTGCTGTATCAATAATTCAAGCGATACACATAATTGTTGTATTGATGGAGTTCATCCCCTATCTCCTCCCAAATAATATCCGGTTTAGGAGTCCATCCCCTATCTTCTCCTAAACCGTGGAGTACATCCCCTATCTCCTCCCACACAATACAATGTATATAAACACATATCATATACATAATAAACCAATACATAAATTTGATGTATTATTCCAACCGTCATATTCGATGACATATTCCATTGATTAGTTTTAGTTTGCCTAATCATCATGCATTGTCTACAACAATCAAGACTATCCTCCATCGATAGCCCAAAGCAGTTATTTCTAAACAGATAATAAATGTCTCAACAGATAAACAATCTCAACATTTACAAAGTGAGTGATTAATAAATACAACTCCACCATTTTATCTCATAATGAGTCAATTCCATTATTTCTAACTCAATTTCACAATTTCATAATAGCTGTCATTAATTACACTAACGACCCAAATATGCCCAAACGTGGTATTTTCTCCCTTTTTCTCAATATTAACCCGAAGGTCCAAACATCATCAATAACTGCAATAATCCCCCCTTTTTTTTTTGATCCAAAACACATATATATGAGCCAAATAAACAAAACCCCTTTTCAACATTACACATCTCAAACCCTAACATCCCAAAACCAAACCATTTATACAAAAGCCCAACATTTAGGTTAAAACCCATAAAGATGAATAGGAATCCCTACCTCAAACTTCGGAGCTCAACGAAGAAGATGATGAAAACCCAAAGTGCTCCAAATCCCAAGATTTTCAGATCAAAATGTAGCCCTCAACGATCAACACACTTTTTACAAAGG
>NW_021024591.1:154083-177251 GCF_004153795.1 Camellia sinensis
GTCAGCCTTCAGTGGCTCCTTCGGATCCCCAATAAACTCGTCCGGGTTGGACCGAAAGAACTCTCTTTTCAAGAAGGAAGGCCCTGCCTCAACAACCTGGGCCTGCACTGGAGCCTGAACTGGATTCTCAGCTCTGAGAATTCCCATAGACTTCCTCAAAGCATCGGCTATCCCATGGGCTAAAGCGCCCATAGCCTCCTGACCTGCTGGCTCGACCACATTGGCATGGCCAACCCCCTCCTGCTGAGCCGGAATATCATCCGGTAAAGGCAACTCCTGCCTCCTAGGCCTACCTCGCTTTCCTCC
This sequence comes from Camellia sinensis, assembly GCF_004153795.1. Classification (NCBI taxonomy): domain Eukaryota; kingdom Viridiplantae; phylum Streptophyta; class Magnoliopsida; order Ericales; family Theaceae; genus Camellia; species Camellia sinensis. Next base: position 154,390 of record NW_021024591.1, read on the forward strand.
ATGTCCTCATCCTGACATCCTAATAGAAGGTAACGAAGAACATTAGCACATCCATAAATGTGCCAAAACTAAAACACTCGCGTCCTAATGCATGGACAACTGTAATTCATTCTATGTAAGCACATAATCACGTAAGCACTTACGAATTTCATTTTCGGATAATGATAGTCCCGAGGCGTTACTAGAGTTCCGGTTAGAAACAACATTGATCAAGTGCCTTTCCAACAAGACTCACAAAAACCCAAGGATCCCATCAACATCCTAGAAACTAAATCCCATACCCATATAGTCATATAAACATGTTATCACATAAGCACATAACATTACACAAAAGTCTCTAACAAGCGAGACAAAGCCATTGTGATACTAATCACTTCCCACGTACCCAAAGTATTCGAACCCGGTACGCTCTGATACCAAGCTGTAACGCCCTCAAAATAAACCCATCTATCATACATTCTTGACATGCTTAAACATAAAGCATAATTACATTTCATCAGAGTATTCATTACAAAATGTATTACATGTTGACAACAAAAGTAAACGCCCTATAAGCTTACAACTTTCTAAGTCAACACTTGGTTACAAAAGGAGAGTACTAACTCTACACAAAATAAGCCCTTGGCTTGATATACATGTAATACAACCAAAAGGAATGACAGAATAAGGTCAAACAGCTTCAAGCCTCCCAAGCTAAGTCCTTGGAGGTGGCATGCTACCTGTACCTGAAAATGATGTCCCATATAGGGTGAGCCAACGCCCAGTAGAGATATGCTAAACATGATATGAGCAATAACTAAAACATGAGCATTTGATAAATGTTAAACTCACATAAATCAATTCATAACCCATTTTAATTACATGACAAATGTGTCTATGTTTCATTCCATTTTCCATTTCATAATCCTGGCTCAGAACCTGGCCATATACTTTAAATGAGATTATATCTCATATCAATAGTACTTTCATTTTAACAATTCAAATGAGAGAATAACTCATCTCAAACACTTCCATACTTCACAAATGATACACAGATTTACTGTATCAATAACATACAAAACACTTTCATACTTCACAAATGATACACGGATTTGTTGTATCAATAATTCAAGCGATACACATATTTGCTGTATTAATGGAGTTCATCCCCTATCTCCTCCCAAATAATATCCGGTTTAGGAGTCCATCCCCTATCTTCTCCTAAACCGTGGAGTACATCCCCTATCTCCTCCTACACAATACAATGTATATAAACACATATCATATACATAATCAACCAATACATAAATTTGATGTATTATTCCAACCGTCATATTCGATGACATATTCCATTGATTAGTTTTAGTTTGCCTAATCATCATGCATTGTCTACAACAATCAAGACTATCCTCCATCGATAGCCCAAAGCAGTTATTTCTAAACAGATAATAAATACCTCAACAGATAAACAATCTCAACATTTACAAAGTGAGTGATTAATAAATACAACTCCACCATTTTATCTCATAATGAGTCAATTCCATTATTTCTAACTCAATTTCACAATTTCATAATAGCTGTCATTAATTACACTAATGACCCAAATATGCCCAAACGTGGTATTTTCTCCCTTTTTCTCAATATTGACCCGAAGGTCCAAACATCATCAATAACCGCAATAATCCCCCCCCTTTTTTTTTTGATCCAAAACACATATATATGAGCCAAATAAACAAAACCCCTTTTCAACATTACACATCTCAAACCCTAATATCCCAAAACCAAACCATTTATACAAAAGCCTAACATTTAGGTTAAAACCCATAAAGATGAATAGGAATCCCTACCTCAAACTTCGGAGCTCAACGAAGAAGATGATGAAAACCCAAAGTGCTCCAAATCCCAAGATTTTCGGATCAAAATGTAGCCCTCAACGATCAACAAACTTTTTACAAAGGCCCAAGGGTAGAGAATCACTCCTACTAGATCAATCCTAAGAGAGAAGGAAGAAAGTAGTGAGAGAAGCTCTCAAAAATGGCTTTTTGGAAAAGTAAGAGAGAGAGTGGAAGTTGAAAAGTGATCAAAAAAGACCCAGTTGATATCTGATATACGTATGACCCGCTCGAGCGGAGAATAGGACGCTCGAGCATCAAGCACAAAAACTGGACCCGCTCGAGCTCAAAGATGCCCGCTCGAGCGCCAAAACAAAACTGCAAAACACACCTGCTCGAGCGCAAAGGGAAAGCCGCTCAAGCGTAGATTACACTCCTCCAGTACTTTTACAGACATCGAACACCCGCTCAAGCGCTAAGAGGCCCGCTCGAGCGCAACCCGCTCGAGCGTAAGGAAATCCGCTCGAGCGTAAAAGACCCACCTGCAGAAGTTTTGCAGGGGCACGACATGCTGAGAGTGTGTAAACTCCGCTCGAGCGCAAGAAGACCCGCTCGAGCGTACAACCAAAAATATCAAACTCCGCTCGAGCACAAAGGGACCCACTCGAGCGTATACCAAAATTCTGGGCAACAAGGAATGGGACAAAAGCTCAACCAACTTGTTCGAAACCCGCCCAATACATCCTAAAACTCAAACACACGGAATTAAATGATAATAACAAGTTATATAACCACCAACTCCACGGGACCTATGTCTGGAATACAACAGTCAAAGGAAGGGAAACCGGGATCACTATATATCGGAGTATGCAACAAGAGCAATATCATTCTTCTTCAATTCTCTTCTAAATTTGTGTGATTATTGTTGTGTAACCATTTTTATTTCTAACATGTTTTGCCTATTCATATCAAAGTGCTCTACATTAAAAAAAGGCTTCAGGTGCACTCTTTTTTATTTATTTATTTATTTTATTGGCAAAAAGAAACTTTACTGAATAAAAATCATGGACAAATCCTTACATCATACAACAATAAAGGTAAAAACCCAAGTAAGTGCTATAAGCATCAAAGTGAAGACCCTTTATCCCAACCAAGTTAGCACAAAAGGACTCATCCAATTATGTGCAGCACCTACAATAACAAGGCTGCAGAGATATCAACTAGACAGAAAACAAAACAACAACTACCAGTGTCACGACCCAAACCCGCCCCTATAGGTTTAGCATCGTAACCAGCTAGTGATTCTTGGATTACCAAAGGCCTCTAAACAGATTATCATATAATAAGGGGCTGCGGAAGCAAATATAGAAACATACATAGTCCATTGAGCTGTGTAGACCTATATAGAACAGAAAACTTCAAAACTAAAATAGATACATACATATGTGACGTTAAACTTCCTTAAGTGTTACATCACCTTATAGATAATATTATGTATTATAAGGAACTTAACCCAATGTACAGGTAAACAAAAACAAAACAGCCTAAGCATGGTTACAAAACTTGACTTCTCAAAACGGGAACCTCTCTAGGAGGCACGGTAGTTGGCTGTCCCAAAAACTCCCCAAATAGCAGCTTAGGCCTGGTCATGCGCCTACTCACCTACATACATAAGATAAACAGTGAGCGGAAGCCCAGTGAATAATAATAGAGTAAAAGGTTAAATGAATGATATCCCACCAGATTCAAAAAAAAAGAAAGAAAAGAAACAGATTCATATTCACATTCTTGTTTGAATCATATACAACAATCAAAATTCATGCTTGTTCATATGTGATATATCCATTAGCGCTAACAGATCCTATATCGAGCATTAAGGGTCATACTTGTCAATTCCAGAAAGGAACCTCTGGTCGGGTATGGATGACTTGTCAGTTCCATAAAAGAACCTACAGACCGGGAACAGATAACTTGTCAGTTCCATAAAGGAACCTTCAGCCAGGTACGAATAACTTGTCAGTTCCATGAAAGAACCTCCGGACCGGGAACAGATAACTTACTTGAGCCATGGAGTTGTTGCCATGAATACTTGTCAGAAATTGGGCAATCATTCATTGTACAGAATATTTAACATGTTATAAAATAGATCTTATTCCATATACAGAAAATAAATAAAGTTGAACATAGCTTTACCAAGTTATTACTCACAGATGGCTTCAAAGCAAATAATAGAGTAGACAAATCAGGCAACTTGCGGCGTATGACCTATACAGATAAAGAATGAATACGTACTGAATTACACACCCGGATTATTAACTTAGTTCTTTCTTCTTTATGTGTATTTCTACTTCTTATCCTTATTATTATGTTTTAACTAGGGCTTAGGAATTCCTAGGATGCAATGAGGATGCCAAAACATGTTATTTAACACTTAGAAAAATTTGCTAAAAAACAGGGGTCTCGCTCAAGCGTAACTTCCTTCTCTCGAGCGGACGGCCAAATATGTGAGTAGTTGCTCAAGCTCAACTTACTTCGCTCGAGCGGTCTATAAACTTTGCAAAAGTACTGGTTGTGTGAATTTTTTGCTCGATGGTTGCTCGAGCGTATGATTGAGGTCTTCGCTTGAGCGCAACTCTCGTTGGTCGAGCGATTTGCAAAATGTGTCAACTTCTGGGAGCATGCATTTTACACTCGAGCCAACTTTTGGTCGCTCGAGAAGAGGTGCAAAACACAGAGTGGTCACTCAAACGCAGAATATATCGCTCAAGCAGTGAGATCGAATTCTGGAATTTCCAGATTCACCTCCAAGCTTCAAAACCCATCTTTAGACTTTCAAAACACATCCTTTGGGCCCAAAACTTGAGAAAACAAGTTTAAACTTAGAAAATATCAAGAATTAAAGATCATTTCATAAAATGAAGGCCCATAAGCATGTCAACTATACAAACTCAAGCTTGAAATTTGAAAACATAACATGAACATGACATGTATGAAATGATTTGAGCTCCAAGTTTCCAAATCATAAGAAAATGATATGTTTAGGTCAAAAACATGTTTAATTCTTTGAACAAAACCAAAATATAGACATGCATGTGGAAATTCTTGAGAATCAACTTACAATTCTTAGTGACTTATGCATGCATGTAGCAATCATGCTCCAATTCCTTAATCCAAGCTCAATTCTCATAGTTTAACACTTAAACCTCTTAAGTTTAACCACCTATGTCTTAAATACAAAGTTTGAGGGCATGATTCTTACCTAGAGTTCCCAATTCTCTTGAATTCTAGCAAATTCTTGCTCAACTCCACAAATTTTACTTCAATCTTACCAACTCCCATTTTCTTCTTTCTCAATTCTCACTTTCCCTCTAACTCTCACTCTCCTTCACGTTTTGTTGTCTCAAGGGAATAAAATGAGAGCGTAAAATGTCTACTAAATTCCACTCGTGCCTTATATAGGCTCAATTAAATTGACTTAATTAATCTTGGCTTAGGTTAATTATATTGATATTAATTATTCTAATTAATTCGTTCTGAATCGAATTTTAATTAAGCTTACCATAACATTCTAAAAAAATTCCAACTAACACATATAACAAGTCAATTCATGGGCGAATGCCGATAAGGCCTTCAATTCGCAAGATATAACAGAACCTCAAATAGATATTTCTTCGATAAACAGATAGAAATACAAATAATGCAACACACATGCACTTAATTCAGAATTTCATTTTAATTACTTATTATGCATACTTAATCATGGCTTAATCATGGTCTAACAGTTAATCATGGGTCGGGGTTGTTATAGTCTTTCCCCTTAAAGAGTTTGGTTCTCCAAAGTCGAATTACCTTCATTTTGGAAGAACATTGGGTCAAAAGGAAACAAATCAGGATATATTCTCATCATATCTTCCTCTGTCTCCCAAGTTGGATAGATCTCTCTGTGATTTTGCCAATCCACTTTTACCAATGGTATTTCTTTGTTCCTTAATCTTTTGATTCGGTGGTTGTAGACGTCCCGGAACGCCCCGGGAGGGAATCCCGTTCTGTTCATTTGGGTTCACTACAGTTCGGACTCAAATTGTCACGGTTCTTAATCTGATCTCACAATGTGCGATGTGAGATTGATAAATCACCAAAGAGTCTAAATCCGACAAATTGTTTTGAAAAACAGATTTCTAAAAAGAAGTGCCAAACATGGACTGCTTTGCTAGATACAGAGTCGCCACCTAAATGTTTTATTTTTGAAAAATTTAGGAAACCCTGACTCGTTTGCCTAAGTCCACGTGTCCGTCATCACCAAAGTTGCCTTGGCTCGGGAACTTGGGTACGATTGGGGAAGGTCAGCTATGAGCACCCCCGCGATCAAAGATCGGCCTCTACTAACCATGATATCGATTTTTGAAAATATTATTAGCTCTTATTCCGGTTTATTAGCCTAGAATTACTACGTGATGCGCACAACACACAAGTATAGACTGGATTGCCTAAGTTGGAACAAAGCATCGCATATCCGTTTGTTTCGAAAAATGGATTGAAATTTGCTACTCGCAAGTAGGCTAAAACATGGGTTTCGATGAATTATTCCAATTCAAGCAACCCGACCTTCACCCACAGGCATTCGAGCAGTTATATCACATAAACAGTTAGCCTCATGGTAAGCATGCTATCATGGCAACACTTACACACATGCAAGGATGCTAAAGCGTAAATGCTTACCTAGTACTCCAAGCCAAAATAGAAACTAGTTAGTAATCAAATGCATGATCCTTGCTCATGTTAAAATGGCTAATGTATCACAGGCAAAAATGCAACTAGAATAGACTCGGCTAACCTAAAATGGCATATGAGATACACAGATAACACGTATTCAATTTGGAATTGAAATACTATGCAGTTAGTATGATGTGCCGAGCCCGATGCATGCAATACGAATGAATGAATGCACGCATGCATAGCATAAGGTATGCTAAATCAAACATGCCCTAGTACTAACCATCAAAAGCAGGTAAGTAAAAGGGAGAAAGAAGTGGGGGTTGGAAGACATGCATCACACACACGCACGCTTATTACACAATTGTGCCCTTTCTCAGAGGGATTGAAAGAATAATACAAATTAATTAACCTACAAGCTAATTAAATATTTACAACACTTAACTAACTAACGAATCAATTAAGCTAAGAAAAGCAATAAAGAGGTCTCGGGAAGAGGGACGAATGCACGCGTGCTTGATTCCACCCGGAAATCCATCGCCATACTCCTGCTACCTCTGTTTGCACTGTTTTTCTTCTCTAGAGACTGCACAAGTCCCAAGGATGCTTCTGAAATACTCCATGAGCACTCTGGAATGCCACCGGCCAAGAGGGAATGCCACCGGCCATTGAAATGTGGTCATCAGCCACAAATAAAGCTCTCGGCCAACAATTCATGGCCAATTGGCACTAAATGTGGTCGGTCGGCCATCTCTTCTTGCAGAACCCTATTTTGACAGCAGCAGAGGGCAGACAAGACATGGCAATGCATTTCAAAGCAATGTTCGCACCACAACCCTCCCTATCATGTTTAAGACTCAAGGGAGTATGGTACTCGACCCTCGGGCTACCAATCACGCATTTCAATGCATGATGGTCCAGGAAGTCAAGTGTGCAATTTCAATATCAAATGCATAAAACACAAAACATACCAAGAGGCCCCCAACCTCAATCATGGTTAATCAAGAGGCAAGGCATACATGCTCAATGCAATGCAACCTAGGCATGCAACATGATCATGTGAACAAGCATGCAAACATGCAAGCATGTAATCAACATATCAAACATGTAGCAACATGTGAGGTAAACATAACAAGAGGTGTATGCCAAATGCAACACTACTTTAAGCATGCAACCACATGTTGATAGGCCAAGCATCTAGACATACAAACATACATAGCATCCAACATCATGCAAAGGGGCCAAACATGCGACAACATACAAGGCGAGCATGCAACAACATGCAAAGGATGGTCTTAAACTAATATGGGCGGCTCTCAAATAGGCCCAAATTAGCTGCCAATATACCAAAGGATAAGGGACAACGACACATACAAACATGCATGCACACATGGTCCAAAACTTAGGCGTAAAGAGACAACTTTTAAACACATTTAAAATAGACTATTATGGACAAATAACAAGCATACTAAGCTCTGAAATCACATGAAAGATGATACCAAATCAACTAATCAAGACAAGCATAGCATGTTAATGGACTTAAAGCTCAAAGCTAACCAAAGGAATTGAACTATGGCCATATGACACATGAAGCAAATGACCAAGGTGGACCAAAACAGTCCTTAAGCATGCCAAAATAAGCCTAAAAACATGCAAAGACCTAAGCCAAAGCAAGTTAAATCAAAGCATCAAAGCATGAGGCATGTAAGGCTATCAAAGAGGCATTATACTACACCTAATACAACCAAACATGGCATGGCTTAGGCAAATAAAATCAGAGTTATAACACATCAAAATAAGTCCCAAAACCCAATGAGAAGGTCTTCCAAAGACCAAATCATGGAGGCACATGCAATGGCCTATTCGTAAGGCATAAAACACAAACTATTCCAAGCATGGAATGGATGATAAATACAAGTATTTGAGCATATTATATGGACTGAAATATCATTATGAGTGATGTCAAACCACTGAAATGATGCAAGTAGAGCATGCTAGAGGGGCCAACACTCAAAGCTTACAAGGGAGATTGCATGGTAGCTATACAAAGCAAGTCATGGATGACCTAAACAACCAAAATCAGACCTTAAGCATACCAAAACATACATAAAAGCTTCACAAAGCTAAGCCAAGATCATGCTAGAAATTCATGGTACATCATGATGCATGTTAAGGCAATTTCATGGCATTACAAGACAAGTATGCAAAGCATGCATGGTGTGTCTAAACCAACTTAAAAGAGTGCTATAGCATGGCAAAATAACCACAAATACCAACTAAGACATTGCCAACATGGACTTAATGAAGGTGCTCACACATGAGGCTAAAATGACAAATATTAAAGACAATAAGGAGGGGGATGACCCTCTCCTTCTTAGGACCTCAAAACATCATCCCCACCACTAAAATCCCTCTGGATTTCAGTGGTGGGAAGGCCAATACAAGGTGGTCCCGGAGCTTACAAAAAGAGGCACAAAATGAGGCCAAACAAGGCCTAAGAGGGGGTAAACAACCCCAAACACCAAAGAGACCTTAAACAAAGATAAAAAACAAGTAAAAAAAAAAATTTCTCAGTTATACACTAACCTTAAAAATGGATGCAAGATAGGTTAAAAGCTTGTGCAAAAAATGGGAAATAAAGGGGTAAGTTTCTTACCCTTGTAGGCCTTCTTCAAAAGGACCACTCCAGCACCTTCCTTAGGTCAAAACCAGCTCAAAAACTCCAAGAGCAACCCTTTGGCACCTCAGTAACCAAGGTATGGTGTAATGCTAGGTGTTTATGCACAAAAGTAAAAACAAAACACACTTATACACACACAAATCAAAAGGGAGGGAGATATAGAGATAGAATAGATACAAATATCCTAAACCCTAATCTTAGAGCTCTGGAATTCACCCCCCCAACCCTTGAGGAGGGAGGAAAAGCCCTCCCTTTATAGGAGTTCCATCTTGCAAAGCTTACAAAACAAGCTAAGCAAGAGGGAAATACCTCCATACACATGTATGGAGGGGGTGCATTGTGGATGCCAGCTATCACAGCTGGCATAAAATATCTGCCAAAAGCAGATAAATAGTGGTTGGCCAGCCAAAAATGACAAATTGACCAAAACAATAGTCGGCCGACCACAAAGAGTGCCGACCGGCCATCACCAATGGTCGGTAGCAACAAAACATGGCCGGTGGCCTCAAGCTATGGCCGGTGAGGTGTGGGGATGGCCAACAAGCCATTCCCTGCCCTCAGAAGCAAAACAACAAGTGTTTAGTGCAAAACCAAACGCAAAACAACAAGTGTTTAGTGCAAAACCAAACACAAAACAAGCAAGTCAAGAGATCCTAAGGTAAGGCGCGTAGCCGAGACCTCCGAGAACTCAAAACGAACACGAACATGATGATCACCGAGTGTTCAAACGGTGACGTCCAAGTCTTGAGGACGGTCAAAAATGGGGTGTCTACAGCGGTTCACAATCTAAATTGGTCTCTCCTTGTACGTATAGTTATCTTTCAAGAGCACATGGGTTGGTTTAATTACGTGGAATGGATCTCTCAAATATCGTCGCAGCATTGAGACATGAAAAGCATTGTGCATATGTTCCATGACTGGAGGTAAGGCTACCCGATACGTCACTGGATTGATCTTCTCAAGGATTTCATAGGGCCCAACGTATCTCAGTGCCAACTTGCCTTTCACTCCAAACGCGTTTGCCCTTTCATAGGAGTTACTTTGATGAATACATGGTTCGCGACTTCATATTCTCGATATCTTCTTCGAATATTCGCATAACTCTTTTGGCGACTTTGTGCAGTTTTCAATCTTTGTTGAATCAATTTCATATTTTTAGTCGTTTCTTGCACAAGTTCCGGTCCCAACAAAGGTCTATCACCTACCTCGGTCCAACAAATTAGAGAACAGCGTTTCCTTCCATACAGAGCTTCATAAGGAGCCATCACAATACTCGAGCGATAGCTATTATTATACACAAATTTGACCAATGGTAAGTAGGTTTTCCAATTGCCTTGGAAATCTAGGGTACACATTCTGAGTATATCCTCCAAAGTCTGTATCGTTCTTTCTGATTAGTCATCTGTCTATAGGTGATATGCACTGCTCAGTCTTAACTCAGTTCCCAAATCTTGTTGTAGACTCTGCCAGAATCTTGAGATGAATTTAGGATCTCTGTCAGATACAATAAATACTAGCACACCATGTAATCTCACAATCTCATTAACATATAAGTTAGCCAACTTATCCGCGTTATGCAAAGATTTGACAGGTAAGAAATGTGCAGATTTAGTCAAATGATCAACAATTACCCAGATAGAGTCCATACCTCAAGAAGAGCGATGTAATCCCACAATGAAGTCCATCGTGATATGTTCTCATTTACATTCTGATATTGGAAGTGGTTGAAGCAATCCAGCGGGTCATTGATGTACAACTTTAAGTTGTTGGCAATGCAAGTATCTAGCCACAATCTTAGCAATGCTTTTCTTCATTCTAGGCCACCAGAAATTCTGTTTTAAATCGTGGTACACCTTTGTATTTCCTAGATGCATAGCAAACTTTGAATTGTCAGCCTTATCCATAACTCGTTTTCTCAAATCTGAACAATCTGGTACACAAAGTTTATTATGGAATTTCAGCACACCATTTTCAATCACAAATCCCGGTTTCAGTTTTGAGTCAATTTCATTTACAATATTTTTCAGAAATTCATCTTGCAATTGTTTCTCTCTAATCTCTTCAATGATTGTAGGTTGAGCGGAAATGGCAGCTAAAATCTCTTCCGGTTCATGCATCACAATTTCAATCTCATTTGTTTCCAAGTCACATAACAACTATCTCTGACTGGTGAACAAACTCGACAAATTTCCAATAGATTTTCGACTCAAGGCATCTGCAACGGTATTGGCTTTTCCCAAATGGTACAAGATTTGCGAGTCGTAATCCTTGATCAACTTAAGCCATTGTCTCTGTCTTATGTTCAATTCCTTTTAGGTGAAGAAATATTTGAGGCTTTCATGATCAATGTACACTTCACAAGTCACACCGTACAAATAGTGTCACCAAATCTTCAGGGCAAACACTACAGCTGCTAATTCAAGATCATGTGTTGGATAGTTCTTTTTATGCAGACAGAGTTGCCGAGAAACATAAGCAATTACCTTTCCATTCTGCGTTAACACACACCACAGACCTTTGTAGGAAGCATCACTGTAAATCTAAAACTCATCGGTTCCATTAGGCAAGGTCAAGATTGGTGCAATTACCAGTCTAGTTTTTAGTTTTTGAAAGGCTGACTTCCATTGATCATTCCAACCAAATGGTACATTTTTCTGTGTCAACTGTGTCAATGGCAAGGCAAGCTTAGAGAAATCTTTCACAAATCTGCAATAATAGCCTGTAAGTCCCAGAAAACTTCTAACTTCAGACACATTGATTGGCTTTGGCCAGTCTACAATGGCTTCAATTTTCTGTGGATCCATTGATATACAATCCGTATCAATCACGTGCCCTAAAAGTGCTACGCTGTCAAGCCATAATTCACATTTGGACAGTTTTGCATACAACTTATTTTCTCTCAAAATCTGTAAAGCAGTTCTCAGGTGCTGTTCATGTTCTCCCCTGCTTTTGGAGTAAATCAAAATATCATCAATAAACACAATGATAAATTCATCTAGAAATTGTTTAAACACCCTATTCATTAAGTCCATAAACGTTGCAGGTGCGTTAGTTACTTCGAAGGGCATTACCAAAAACTCATAGTGTCCGTATCTAGTTCTGAATGTTGTTTTCTCTACATCTTCTGCTTTGACCTTTAGCTATTGATACTCGGATCTAAGGTTTATCTTGGAGAACACTTGTGCTCCCTGAAGTTGGTCAAATAGGTCATCTATTCGGGGATAGTGGGTATTTGTTCTTGACAGTTACTTTGTTCAACTCCCGATAGTCTATACACAGCCTTAAGGATCCATCTTTCTTCTTGACAAACAAAACTAGAGCACCCCAAGTTGAAGTGCTCGGTCGGATGAACTTTTTGTCTAATAACTCTTGAAGTTGAACTTTCAACTCTTGAAGTTCAAAAGTTGACATTTTATAAGGGGTCTTAGAAATTGGTTATGTCCCGAGTACTACATCAATGGTAAACTCAATTTCCCTATCGATTAACTCCCCAGGTACGTCATTAGAAAATACATCAAGAAATTCATAGACCGCAGAAATCATTTCCACATTAGCACTATCCGAAGTCACAGTCAACACACAACACAAGTAGCACCGACATCCTTTCCTTAACAATTTCTCGGCTTTCATAAATGAAATCAAGTATAGCAGAGGAACTACCCTATTTCTAGTAAAAACAAGCTCAGGCATACTAGGTGGTCTAAACACGACAGATTTACTCACACAATCAATGGTGGCATAGTATTTCGTTAACCAATCCATACCAAGTATGCAGTCAAAATAATCAATACTCAGTGGTAACAAATCCACATACAGTGTCACATCTCCAATCACAATATCACCTGCTAGGTAAACATAAGTACATATCACAGGACCTCCAGAAGGCGTAATCACAGATAGTAAATAGTTCATAGGTTATAATGGTCAAGTCAATTTTTGTGAAAAAAAGTATGCGACACAAAAGAATATGTAAAACCAGAATATATCAAGACACACACATTTTGAGCATAGATGGAAATTATACCTGACACCACAGATTTGGTGTTTTGCACATCTCCAGGAACCAATGCAAACACTTTCCCTTGCCTTGGCGTTTCATTTTCGGTATTACCCCTAGCATTAGTTCTTGCATTGGTCCTCGTCGTAGGAGCAGATCCGGCTGAACTTGCTACAGGACGGTTAGCATTGTCAAGTCTCAATGGACAATCTCTAATCATGTGGCCAGTCTTGCCACACCGAAAACACGCACCCAAGGCACGGTGACACGTGTCTTTAAGCTTCCTTCCACAATTGGGACAATTTGGAATAGAGCTACTACTCTGGCTAGAGCTGTTGGAGGATCCTGTATTCTGCCTTTTTGACAATAACCGACCCTTCTTGAAATTGAATCCGAATCGTTTACCCTTCCATTCAGTTGTCGGAGCTAGATCTTGTTTCTTTGCTGCCAAAATGGTCTCTACCATCAATGCTCTATAAAGTACTTCTACATAGGTCGGCAACTTCAAGACGCCAACTCGGTCAAACACTTCCAAATCCAAATTGCCTTCGAATTTTCGTGCCTTCTTGTAATTAGTATCCACCATGTGTGGAGCAAACCAAGCCAATTTAGTGAATTTAGCTTTATACTCAGCTACAGACATTTTTCCTTGCTTAAGTTCTTGAAATTCTAACACTTTTCGATCTCTAAAGCATTGGGGAAAATACTTGTTGTAGAAAATCTCATTAAATTGAGTCCACGTCATGTTCCCATTATTAGTTCGGATCAATAACCACCATCTCCGAGCTTCATCTTTTAACGTGTAGGTGGCCATAAGAACTTTTTGCATTTCGGAGCAAGGAAACACTTCAAATAGTTTCTCCATTTCGAGCAACCAGGTTTCTGCCTTTAAGGGTTCAATACCACCCAAGAAAGTTAGCGGTTTCATCTTCATAAACATTTGAATCAAGTTGATTATATCATTGTTATCCGGCTCATGTTGTACTTGGGGGGAGAGGGGAGGGGACAAAGGTGGTTGCCTCTGTTGTTGTGTTAGTGCTTCAGTCAGAGCTGCAAGCATTTGTTCGATACAACTCATGTGAGTCTCAGAGGATTCGGTGGCGTCATTACTTCTTATATTTTCCATTTGCTATAGGTAAACAGAGCACTATAAACATAGGAAAATAGTCTTTTTTACAATATTCAGATTATTCATTTCAATTTCATATATTCATGGTCAGGTTCAATTTTCACATTTAAATAACACACTCACTCACACATGCTGATGGAATGCCCCTACTTCTGACTAGGACATCCTAAGCTCATATGGACTCATACATACGATAAAACATGTGCTCTGATACCACTTTGTCAATATCTAAATCCGCCCATATAGGTTTAGCATCGTAACCAGCCAGTAATCCTTGGATTACCAAAGGCCTCTGAACAGATTATCGTATAATAAGGGGCTGTGAAAGCAAATATAGAAACATACATAGTCCATTGAGCTATGTAGACCTATATAGAACAGAAAACTTCAATACTGAAATAGATACATACATATGTGACGTTAAACTTCCTTAAGTCTTACATCACCTTACAGATAGTATTACGTATTATAAGGAACTTAACCCAGTGTACAGGTAAACAAAAACAAAACAGCCTAAGCATGGTTACAAAACTTTAACTTCTCAAAACAGGAACCTCCCCAGGATGCACGGTGGTTGGCTATCCCAAAAACTCCCCAGGCAATAGCTTAGGCCTGGTCACGTACCTGCTTATCTGCATACATAATATAAACAGTGAGCAGAAGCCCAGTGAATAATAACAGATTAAAGGGTTAAATGAATGATGTCCCACTAGATTAAAAAAAAAATAGAAATAGATTCATATTCACATTCTTGTTTGAATCATATACAGCAATCAGAATTCATGCTTGTTCATATGTGATATATCCATTAGCGCTAACAGATCATATACTGAGCATTATGAGTCATACTTGTCAGTTCCATAAAGGAACCTTCAGACCGGGAATAGATAACTTGTCAGTTCCATAAAGGAACCTCTGGCCGGGTACAGATAACTTGTCAGTTCCATGAAGGAACATCCGGACCAGGAACATATAACTTATTTAAGCCACGGAATTGTTACCACGAATACTTGTAAAAAATTAGGCAATCATTCATTGTACAAAATATTTAACATGTTATAAAACAAATCTTATTCTATATACAGAAACAAAAAATTGAACATAACTTTACTAAGTTATTACTCATAGATGACTCCAAAGCAAACAACAGAGCAGACAAATCAGGTAACTTGCGGCGCGTGACCTACACAGATACAGAACAAATACGTACTGAATTACACACTTGGAATAATCAACTTAGTTCTTTCTTCTTTAAGTGTATTTCTACTTCTTATCATCATTATTATGTCTTAACTAGGGCTTAGAAATGCCTTGGATGCAATGAGGATACCAAAACATGCTATTCAACACTTAGACAAATTTACTGAAAACAGGGGTATCGCTCGAGCGCAACTTCCCTCTCTCGAGCGGATGGCCAAATATGTGAATGGTCACTCGAGCGTAACTTACTTCGCTCGAGTGGTCTGTAAACTTTGCAAAAGTACTGGTTGTGTGAATTTTTCGCTCGATGGCCATTCGATGGTCGCTTAAGTGTGTGACTGAGGTTTTCGCTCGAGTGTAACTCTCATCGCTCGAGCGATCTGTAAAATGTGTCAACTTCTGGCAGCATACATTTTATGCTCGAGCCAACTTTTGATCGCTCGAGCGAAGGTGCAAAACATAGAGTGGTCTGTCGCTTGAGCGGTGATGTTGAATTATGGAATTTTCAGATTCACCTCCAACCTTCAAAACCCATCTTTAGCCTTTCAAAACACATCCTTTGGGCCTAAAACTTGAGAAAACAAGTCTAACCTTAGAAAACATCAATAATTAAAGATCATTTCATGAAATCAAGGCCCATAAGCATGTCAATTATACAAACCCAAGCTTGAAATGTGAAAACATAACATGAACATGACATGCATGAAATTATTTGAGCTCCTAGTTTCCAAATCATGAGCAAATGAGATGTTTAGGTCAAAAGCATGTTGAATTCTTTGAACAAAACCAAGATATGGACATGCATGTGGAAATTCTTGAGAATTAACTTACAATTTTTAGTGACTTATGCATGTATATAGGAGTCATGCTCCAATTCCTTAATCTAAGCTCAATTCTCACAGTTTAACACTTAAACCTCTTAAGTTCAACCACCTATGTCTTAAATACAAAGCTTGAGGGCATGATTCTTACCTAGAGTTCCCAATTCTTTTGAATTCTAGCAAATTCTTGCTCAACTCCACAAATTTTGCTTCAATCTTTACCAACTCCCATTTTCTTCTTGTTGAATTCACTCTCTCCCTCTAACTCTCACTCTCCCTCACATTTTGTTGTCTCAAGGGAATAAAATGAGAGTGTAAAATGTATACTAAAGTCCACTCATGCCTTATATAGGCTCAATTAAGTTGACTTAATTCATCTTGGCTTAGGTTAATCACATTGACATTAATTATTCTAATTAATTCGTTCCCAATCGAATTTTAATTAAGCCTACCATAAATTCTAAAAAAACTCCAACTAACACATATACCAAGTCAATTTCATGGTCGGATGCCGATAAGGCCTTCAATTCGCAAGATATAACAGAACCTGAAACAGATATTCTTACGATAAATAGATAGAAATACAAATAATGCAACACACATGCACTTAATTCAGAATTTCATTTTAATTACTTATTATGCATACTTAATCATGGCTTAATCATGGTTTAATAGTTAATCATGGGTTGGGGTTGTTATAACCAGGTATCCAAGACACAGTCAAAACAAGCAGCTAGCAACCCCTAATAGCTTTGATCCTAAACACCAAGTCAGAAACAAAATAACTCACCCCTTTGACATGGTATTTTACCCATTAGGCAATATGCATTAATATGGATTCACACAAGCCTTCCCAATTAACACCAAGACTAGAAAACTTGCACCCATTTCTAGCCTTCCATAAGTTCTATATCACAGCAGCTGGAATTGCCTCCCAAATACTCTTTTCTAACTTTTTGAATTTGAATTCATCCCACCACTCCGAAAAATGACTCACAGATTATGGAACCACCCAAGTAATACCCCACCATGACAACATCTCTATCCAGATTTTCCAGGCAAAACTACAGTGTAAGAGCACATAGTTCACATCTTCATCACAAGAATTACAAAAAATGCATAAAAGGGGCTACAGTAGGATCAAGAACACCAATGCTATGAAGAAACACTGATGTTTTTAGTCTGCCCTTCCAAGCCATCCAACACTACAGGAATTATAGGGTTTGACGACGTTTATTTAACGGCGTTTTATGAAACGCCACATTTTATACTATTTAACGGCGTTTTTTAACCGTCGTTTTTGTTCAATATTAAAACGGCACCGTTTAACTATTTGAAGGCGTTGAAAAACGTCTTCGAATGTCCTCTCTGTGGCGAGCTGGTGAATACACTCGTTCACTTATCAGGAGGATGCCCTAATCTCAGTCTATCGTTCGCTCTGTCTCTCTCTCTCTCTCTCTCTCTCTCTCTCTCTCTCTATCTAAACAGATGCCCTAATCCCTTCCAACAGAAATCAACGGATCGGTTTTGATTTTGATTTCGAAGTTCTCTTATTTTGAATCCTTGCGCCTTCTCTGATTTCGATTTCATCTGAATCTCTGATTTCGATTTCGATTTCGAAGCTCCACCGCCACCACCATCTGCACCGACGAGGTAGGTAAGCTCTCTCTCTCTCTCTCTCTCAACCCTCTCTAAACGCTTATCATTCGCAGAGATTTAGATCGGTCTCAGTGATATCATCTCAGAGCAATTTCGATTTCGAAGATCCAAAACACCATCTGCACCATCGTCTACTAAGGTGAGCTCCATCGTTTCTCTGTCTCTCTCTGAAACTCTTCATTTCGAAGCCTATTCCAGTGCTGTAATGAAAACATCTCTCTCAATTCATCTCTAAACGCTTATCATTCACAGAGATTCAGATCGGTCTCAGTGACAGTTTCCCCACGTTTTGTCCTTCACTTTTTGTGCAGTTCTTTTTTTCTTTTGTTGATGATTTTGCTTTATTTTGTATTTGTTTCAGGTCCTGTTGCTGAAGACATGTTTCACTGGCAGGCAACAATTATGGGTCCACCTGACAGTCCTTATGCTGGTGGGGTTTTTCTAGTTACCATCCATTTTCCTCCAGATTACCCTTTCAAGCCACCTAAGGTGTCTCCTCCACTCTAATCGTGTCTTGTGTTGTTGCTCGAGTACTGTGTCATATTGAACTTTATTAATTGCTTTGTTTTTTGTTTTTCTTATTTTCAACTCGGTCTTGAATGTGAAAATTTGCTGAATTTACAGGTATTTTTTTAGTTCAATCAAATAAAATTAGCACAATTTCAAAAAAATAAAAAAAAGGTATATGACGGCGTTTTTACAAATGCCTCTTAAACCCTACTTACTAACGGTCACATTTTCAAAAAAAGATATAACGGCGTTTTTTCAAAACGTCGCGAAATATCGTCAGTGACATCAGCATGCGTTTAGTAGGACATTTGAAAAACGCCGCCTATACTAATATCACGACGCTTTTAAAACGCCACAAAGCTATAGCGACGGCCGCGTCCTCGGCGTTTGGTGCTAAGCGTCGCAAAAGGAATTGGCGGCGTTTTTGACACTTATAGCGGCGTTTTTTAAACGCCACTAAAAGTCTGTTTTCCAGCAGTGCAACAGGTAAATTGCATCTTTCAAGGAGCAATATTCATCCAAATCGATGCATAGTAGGCAATGTACCAAGATTCAAATTGAACCAATCATAAACTGATTTTACAGTGAACAAACCTGATGCTTCAGCTTTCCAAACCAATCTATCGTCCTCTGATTCACTTAGTAGAGGGCTAGATTGAAGTAAGTGATTGAGTTGAAAGCAATCATCCACTTCCCAAGCAAATAGTTGTCTAAGAAAGGAGAAGTCCCACACACCTAGAGTGGATTTTCTTCCATAGAACTCAAACACAGTATGCTCCTTGTCTAATGACAAAGAAAACAACCTCAGAAATACCCATTTCAAACTACCTTTCCCAAACGAATAATAGAGTAGAAGACAAACGATCAACTTGATTTATAAATTAGATTAGATTAGATTAGATTTAGACCATTTGAGAATGTTAAGTACAATAATATTCTAAAATAGCTAAAGTAACTATGCTTTTATCTAACTTTAATAAAAATAAAAAATAAAAACGTAATTAGACTTCACTGCCAATTAAGGTTGTTAAAATCAGGATCTTGCATAGGATCGGTGAGAGGGTCTCGTGAAACGGATCTTAGGATCATATCGAGAATCGTAAGATTCTATTTTCTATTAAAAAGAAGGTAAAAATACAAATTAGAATGATACATATTAAAAATAAGGCAAAAAACCATAAGTCCAACGATCCTACTTATGATCTTGCTTCAATCATATACGATCCTACCTACGATCTTACTATAACACCAATCCTACAACGATTTGAATTGTCTTCACAATTTAGGATCATAGAATCATAAGATCCTACGATCTGGATTGCGATTTTAATAACCATGCTACCAATAGATTTCAAGTAGATTTAATACAAGATTAATGTTGAATTATTAATTTTATAACGTTGTCCAAATCTAATTACAATGAGGAAACATGTATATGGCCATTTATCACCCAGAAGACATGTCCAAGGGCAATGCCAGAATTTCATTTTAAGGGAGCCAATACATCCTTAAAACTAGCAATACAAAGCATCTTTACTATGCGAGGAAAAAGTGAACATCCATTAAATCTTAAATAAGATGTAATTAACAAAATACTTAAAAAAAAATTCTACAATAAGATATTTTCTTTAAGTGATACATCATTTAAATAAGTTGATTAACGACTCTTTTAAGTTATGGAATTTATCGATGATTAAATCCCCGCCAATTTGAATAATGTGCCCAGGATTACATGAATGAATAAAGTGTTTTTTTTTTTTTTTTTTAAAGAAAAAAGTGAAGATTGCATTTTTTTATTTACCCAAAGTCCATTGCAAGTACTTTTCTTTTGCTTGCCATTGAAGTCTCACAATGTTATTATACCTGCCTTTTCATAAGTTAGTAATTAAGTAGTAAGCATCCACTAAAGGACAAATAATGTGCCCAACCACTTTACACTTTAGCGATATTACGAATTCAGACTCAATTATTAAAAATTATCATCTTGTGATTAAAATTTATTTTATATATAAATCTCACACTGCATAAATTTAATTTTCACCATATAATTTCTCACCAAAAAAAAAAATGGAAAGTTGTGTCCTATATTCTTATTCTTTCTCATATTGTGAATGTCTTAATCAATTAAGTATGATTGTGAATCATTGTGATGCGTCCTTATATCTTCACCATATGAATATTTCTTTGTATGATTGTGAATATGTGATTTGAGTTTGTTGAATATTATAGTATTACTTTATTATTCATATTAAAAAAATATTACTTTATTATTGTTTTCATAGTGGGGATTTGACATTTATTATGGAACCTTGTTAATAATACAAAACATAAAAGACGGATGAATTGAATAATACAAAAAAAAAAAAAAATTACTAAATTTAATTTTTTTTAATTGAAATTAATACACTTTTTAATATTTTACTTATTTTGGAGACACTTCTAACTTAATCACAATAAACAATGCCCCAAGATATTTTTTAGCATTTCTCATTTTAATGAATGGAATTTCTGAAACCAAGTAACTACATTTATTTTTGAATGGAAAACTACTTTACCTTGGTCATTGTGAATTTTTAGGGTTGGCTTTATTAAGGAAGTTAATTAACAAAGAAAAATTATTCCACGCCCCATATAGTAATTGTGTGAGTGATTTTCTGACTACACTGCCCGCTTAGTAACCAGCTGGAGAGCACCAACAGAATAGATGACACTTGGCTGACCTGCAACAGAAAGAGAAAATTCTGGCGGTGGTTCGTCCACCCGGGAGCACTCTGACGATCAAGTCAGTATATTTCTTAAAAATAAATCAAGTACTAAACTCACAAGCTTGAGTATCAAAAGCATACCTTAGACCCATGAAGATGCCTCTCTTTTATAGCCAACATAAACCTAGTCCCAATAGAAGCCTAACTTCTATGGACTCAGGATTACTGCTAATCTTGGACTCTCAGTAAGATTAGGATAAACTCTCTAAGAGTCTTATCTTAATACAAACTGAAGTCTTCTCTCATTCTAGGACTCTTGGGCTGACCTGCAACAGAAAGAGAAGATTCCGGCGGTGGTTCGTCCACCCGGGAGCACTCCGACGATCAAGTCAGTATATCTCTTAAAAATAAATCAAGTACTAAACTCACAAGCTTGAGTATCAAAAGCATACCTTAGACTCATGAAGATGCCTTTCTTTTATAGCCAACATAAACCTAGTCCCAATAGAAGCCTAACTTCTATGGACTCAGGATTACTGCTAATCTTGGACTCTCAGTAAGATTAGGATAAACTCTCTAAGAGTCTTATCTTAATACAAACTGAAGTCTTCTCTTATTCTGGGACTCTTGCCCTTCATCCGCTTATCTCGGATTTCGATATCTTCGAAGGTAACCTCGGCCTATCCGAGATGACCTCGGCATAACAACCAGGACGTGTGGCACCTCGGCTGACACGTCGGCGTCACCTTGACCACGTGTTGATACTCAGAAAATATATCCCCACAGTAATGTTACAAATTAATCTCAACCATTTATTGGTTTGGGATTCGTAAATCCCACATCAATAAATAATTGCTCTTTGATAGAACTTGTATTGTGACAATCCGTTTGTGTGGTTCATTTTATATTATGGGCAATGATTCATCTCCTTAAAAATAAAGTTCTAATGAGGGATTTGGGGATGCTGTTGTGCGGCTGCGGAGCAGCAGCCGCATGCAGCAGGCAAGCAACATCTGCTGCACGCCCAAAACGACGTCGTTTTGGGCTCCAATGTTATTTCAAAAAATGCCAATGTCACTGAGGTTTGATCCTTGGACCGCTCCAACAAATGCAACACTCTTACCACTGCGCCACTTTGTGTCCTCATTACTATTAAGGACACATAGTAACCAAAGGGGATCCTCCTCCAAATGCAGAGCTATGCTAATGTTTGCTGCTATATGCTGATTTGTGGCTGTTTGTTGAGGTGTAGCATTGGGGTTACTGCTGTAAGCTAATTTGCTAGTTAGGGACTGTTAAGATTTTGGTGCTGTTGGGTTGGAGCTTGCTCATATTTTGGAATATGTTGCCATTCAGTTGTTCTGCTGTTATGCTCAGTTTTTGGTGTGAGCTTGCTCAGATTTTGGTGCTGCTTTGATGCTCAGTTTTTGGTGATCATTTACTCAGTTTGTTCTACTGTTTTTTTATCTTTGTTGTTTCTTTTATCTTTGTTTTGCCTTGTTTGTTAGCTTCTCACCAACTAGGAGGTTGGAGCTTTTTCTGGCTCCAGACTTCTCTTTATTGATGTAATTCGGTTGTTTTTTCATCAATAAAGTTTTCTTTGCTGATCAAAAAAAAAAAAAAAAAAAAAAAACAAT
>NW_021024591.1:183899-219267 GCF_004153795.1 Camellia sinensis
CTTTTTTGGAGGCATTTCGCAGTCGAAATGTGCTTGTTGTAGACACTGCATGTGGATTAGGGATAACTGAAACTAATCATTGATTAAGTTATCAATTTTGACTGCTGAATTAATACAGACATTACGTGTAGTGATTGTGTGTTGTATATGTTATGTGTTTGCATACATTGTTTTGTGTGGGATGAGATAGGGGATGTACTCCACGGTTTAGGGGAAGATAGGGGATGGACCTCTAAACCGGATTTTGTTTGGGAGGAGATAGGTATTATGAAAATATTGAACTTTAATATGATATAATGAAAAAAGATATTTAGAAATTACAATTCACATATATAGATAATTGTAAACACAACCCGTGCATAGCACGGATGATATGCTAGTATCTATACTATATATTAAGCAAAAGAGGGTTTTTAACCCCAAGCCTTGTGGAAGCTCCAAGCCTTTTTGACTCTTCCCACGCACACCATTTTCAACTTCTCTCATACCTATTTAATTATTTTGGAAATAATAATTATCCCTTAATTTATGGATTTCAAATGGAAAAATAACAAAAATATTTCATAATCTCTCCATTGTAATTTCTCTCATGATTTCCAAAAGAAAATATTAAAACTTGTTTTCCTTTTCTCTATCTAAAAAAATCAGATAATATTTTTTATGAGAATTGTGGTTATCTATCTATATCTTATATATTATATTATAACATAACTCAAAAAAAAAAATAAATTAAAAATCAGATATACAAACAGATAAAATTAATAAATATGATTTTTATTTATTCAATTAAAATCTTTCTTTTGTCTCTCAATATCTAATTTCAAATTTTAAAAATCTTTAAAGTCTATCTCACACCATCATATTTTAATCAATAAAAGTCACATGTCTATCATATCTATCTATCTATATCTATCTATATACCTTATCTATCTATATATCTATCTATCTATACTATATATTAAGCAAAATGAGATTTTTAACCTCAAGCCTTGTGGGAGCTCCAATCTCCCAATCTAAATTTCCTGATTTTTTTTTTTTAAAAAAAAAAATCTTAGTATTTATTAACTTATCCCCACTCCCAAGTCTTACCATCATAATAACACTTTAATGCATTAAGAACAAGCATAAAAACAATTCTTTGAAATCCAACACGTATGAATTCCTTGAAAAGTTCAACTCATATGATTATTATCAAAATATTAAACTTTAATATAATATAATAATAAAAAAAAGACATTTAATTCATTGAAAAGTTCAATACATATGATTATTATCAAAATATTAAACTTTAATATAATATAAAAAAAGAA
The DNA here is from genome assembly GCF_004153795.1 of Camellia sinensis. Taxonomy (NCBI): domain Eukaryota; kingdom Viridiplantae; phylum Streptophyta; class Magnoliopsida; order Ericales; family Theaceae; genus Camellia; species Camellia sinensis. Next base: position 185,210 of record NW_021024591.1, read on the forward strand.
AAAAAAGAAGACATTTAAAAAATAAAAAAAAAACATTTAAAAATCACAATTCACATATATAGATAATTGTAAACACAATCCGCGCATAGCACGGGTGATATGCTAGTATTATATAAGGAAAAGGGGATTTCTAACTTACAACTCTGTGAGAGCTCCAATACATCAATCCTAATTTCCTAATTTGTTGATTTTAAAAAAAATAAAAAAACTCAGCACTTATTAACTTCTCCCAAGTCTTTTTGACTTCTCCCATACACACCCTTTTCAACTTCTCTCATACATATTTAATTATTTTGGAAATAATAATTATCCCCCTTTTCAACTTCTCTCATACCTATTTAATTATTTTGGAAATAATAATTATCCCTTAATTTATGGATTTCAAATGGAAAAATAACAAAAATATTTCATAATCTCTCCATTGTAATTTCTCTCATGATTTCCAAAAGAAAATATTAAAACTTGTTTTCCTTTTCTCTATCTAAAAAAATCAGATAATATTTTTTATGAGAATTGTGGTTATCTATCTATATCTTATATATTATATTATAACATAACTCAAAAAAAAAAATAAATTAAAAATCAGATATACAAACAGATAAAATTAATAAATATGATTTTTATTTATTCAATTAAAATCTTTCTTTTGTCTCTCAATATCTAATTTCAAATTTTAAAAATCTTTAAAGTCTATCTCACACCATCATATTTTAATCAATAAAAGTCACATGTCTATCATATCTATCTATCTATATCTATCTATATACCTTATCTATCTATATATCTATCTATCTATACTATATATTAAGCAAAATGAGATTTTTAACCTCAAGCCTTGTGGGAGCTCCAATCTCCCAATCTAAATTTCCTGATTTTTTGATTTAAAAAAAAAATCTTAGTATTTATTAACTTATCCCCACTCCCAAGTCTTACCATCATAATAACACTTTAATGCATTAAGAACAAGCATAAAAAAAAATTCTTTGAAATCCAATACATATGAATTCCTTGAAAAGTCCCAACACATATGATTATTATCCCTCATAATAACACTTTAATGCATTAAGAAAGGATAAACTCTCTAAGAGTCTTATCTTAATACAAACTGAAGTCTTCTCTTATTCTGGGACTCTTGCCCCTCATCCGCTTATCTCGGATTTCGATATCTTCGAAGGTAACCTCGGCCTATCCGAGATGACCTCGGCATAACAACCAGGACGCGTGGCACCTCGGCTGACACGTCGGCGTCACCTTGACCACGTGTTGATACTCAGAAAATATATCCCCACAGTAATGTTACAAATTAATCTCAACCATTTATTGGTTTGGGATTCGTAAATCCCACATCAATAAATAATTGCTCTTTGATAGAACTTGTATTGTGACAATCCGTTTGTGTGATTCATTTTATATTATGGGCAATGATTCATCTCCTTAAAAATAAAGTTCTAATGAGGGATTTGGGGATGATGTTGTGCGGCTGCGGAGCAGCAGCCGCATGCAGCAGGCAAGCAACATCTGCTGCACGCCCAAAACGACGTCGTTTTGGGCTCCAATGTTATTTCAAAAAATGCCAATGTCACTGAGGTTTGATCCTTGGACCGCTCCAACAAATGCAACACTCTTACCACTGCGCCACTTTGTGTCCTCATTACTATTAAGGACACATAGTAACCAAAGGGGATCCTCCTCCAAATGCAGAGCTATGCTAATGTTTGCTGCTATATGCTGATTTGTGGCTGTTTGTTGAGGTGTATCATTGGGGTTACTGGTGTAAGCTAATTTGCTAGTTAGGGACTGTTAAGATTTTGGTGCTGTTGGGTTGGAGCTTGCTCATATTTTGGAATATGTTGCCATTCAGTTGTTCTGCTGTTATGCTCAGTTTTTGGTGTGAGCTTGCTCAGATTTTGGTGCTGCTTTGATGCTCAGTTTTTGGTGATCATTTACTCAGTTTGTTCTACTGTTTTTTTATCTTTGTTGTTTCTTTTATCTTTGTTTTGCCTTGTTTGTTAGCTTCTCACCAACTAGGAGGTTGGAGCTTTTTCTGGCTCCAGACTTCTCTTTATTGATGTAATTCGGTTGTTTTTTCATCAATAAAGTTTTCTTTGCTGATCAAAAAAAAAAAAAAAAAGAACACATATATTATTTATATCTTATAAATATACAGTACGCAACAGTTCCGTTTTGGGAATTTTTTTTAAAAAAAAAAAAATCTTAAAAATCAAAACTGCACTATTTAAGATCTTACCATTTATTTTACTCTAATTTATTTTTATAATCTCAAACAAACTCTCAACTATCAATTTCTCAAAACCCTAAAAAAGTTTGTTCTCACCGGCCAACAATCTATCTACCTTCGCTGGACACTTTTTATTACTTTCGTCGGAGACTCTCTATCACTTGCATCATACTATTCAGGTTTGTATGAATACAACATATTTTCTCTTTGAATGTTGGTAGGCCTCAAAATATATATATATATATATAATTTTCTTCAATATTGTGATTGTGATTGGTTGGTTTTTTTTCCCTGCAGAATGTTATGAGTTACTTTTTTTTCTCTATCTTTAGAACTATTGATTTGGTTATTAATACTAGATGCTAGATGTGTCTACCTTTATTGTTGCCCCTTTGTGCGTTGCTTTGTTTAGTCTCTACAGTTTATTTATTATTTTTTTTTTGACATCAATAAAGTGAACAATAAAATGTATAAATACATTAATATAAAATATTCTAAAATTAATGAATGACTAGATTTAAGATTTTTTATTGTTTAACTTTTATTTATATTTTCAAAACTAAGAACAATAATGTTACATCTATCATATTGTTATACCTTATTATATTTATCATTTTATTTTTCAACAACATATTGTTGTAATGATGAATTTTGTGGAATAAAAAAAGTTGAATCTTAATTCTTTCAATTGGTCAATTGGTGATTGCTGTTTGTAAATTTTTTCTCTGCCATTAAATGTTAGGTTGTTTTGAGGTTAGAAACATTGTTTTTTTTTATATCAAAAGGCATTATGGCCTAGAGAATATGTTATGCTACTTCAAAATTAGAGAAAATAATTCTAAAAATTTTAATAGTAAAACTTGGCATCTTATTAGATAAGTAGAATAAAAAATTATAAAAATTATAAACAAAGACTAATATATATTTATTTTTTTTACAGTGACATCTATATAAATTTTATGTCATGACAATCTCAAAAAATCTTACCTTACTTTTATATTTATTCTCAATTTTTTAGATTTGTTGGTGTTAGAATGGAGAATGGTGGACATGAGGGTTGTAGCAAAGATATGGGGGAGTTGACCAAAGATAAAACACCATGTCTTGGCATGAAATTTCATTAAGAGGAAGTTGCATATCAATTCTATAATGAATATGGAAGGATTATGGGGCTTGGCATTAGAAGAGATTACCCTAGCAAAAGTAGAAAAGATGGTACTATGATTAACATGAAGTTTGCTTGTTGTAAGGAGGGAGAAAAAGAAAAAGAAAAACAGTACATGATTGTAAATCATGCTAAACATGAGACAAGAACAAAGTGCAATGCATTTATGTATGTATCTTTGGATCGAGATTTGTCGAAGTGGATAGTGAAAAAGTTTGATGACAACCACAACCATCCTTTGCATCTTCCTCAGTGCACACATTTGATACCATCTCAAAGAAAGTTATGTTAGGCTCAGGCTTTGAATGTTGATATAGTTGATGACACAGGTATCTCTCTTAAAGCATCACATGATCTCATTAGTGCCTTAACAAGGGGAAAAGAAAATTTGAGATTCATGAGAGAAGACCAAAAAAGCTATTTGCATGGAAAAAGACAATGAAATTCGCAATACGGAGAAGCTAGGAGTTTATTAAGATATTTTCGACAACAAGCAGCTGAAAATCCATATTTTTACTATGCAATTCAATTGGATGTGGATGAGATAATTACTAATATTATTTGGGCTGACCATGAGATGATTACAGATTATGAACTTTTTGGTGATGCCGTATCATTCGACACAACATTTCACACAAATAAGGAGTATCGGCCACTAACTTTATTTACTGCTTTAACCACTTTAGAAAGACAGTGATTTTTGGTGCCTCATTATTATATGATGAAACTACAGCTTCATTCGAGTGGTTATTTGAAACCTTCTTGCATAATGTCAGGGAAAAAGCCTACCAATTTTTTCACAGACCAAGATCAGGCAATTACTAACGCAATATTTGAAGTCATGCCTAAGGTTTTCTATGGATTATGCACTTTTCACCTAATGCAAAATGCTTTGATGCATTTAGGGTACCTGTATAAGAGTGGTTCAAAATTTGGTAGTGATTTCAAAGCTTGTATTTTTGGATGCGAGGATGAACACGAGTTAATTGAAGCGTGGGATTCTTTGATTGATAAATACAACTTGTATGAGAATACGTGGATGAAGAAGACTTGGGAAAGAAAGAAAGCAATGGGCTCATGTATACATGAAATACTTATTCACTACAAGAATGCGAAGCACCAAACTTAGTGAAAGCCTAAACGCAGCATTAAAGAGGTATTTGCAAGCTGATCATAATATTGTTCAATTTTTTACCCTCTTCAATCGGATTATTGTAGATAAGCAATACGAAGAAGTAGAAGCTATATATAATTCTAGACAGCTATTGCCGAGAATGAAATTGAAAAGGTCTCCAATTTTGAACCAAGTTGTGAATTTGTACACCTCTCCTATCTTTGACTTATTTTATAATGAGTTAGACATGTCTCTTTCTTGTCAAGTGAAGCAATGCCATGAGTTAGAAGGAGAAGTTTAGTACGTGATTAGCTTGTATGGTTATGATAGAGAGTATATCATGGAGAGTAATATGGAAGTTAATGAGTTAGGAGGAGAAAAAATTTGTCAAAAAATTCATTGCACTTGTCAAAAGTTTGAAAACATTGGAATTTTATGTGGTCATGCAATTAAAGCACTTGATAATGAATATTATGGAAATTCCTGAGAGGTACATATTAGGTTGATGGAGATTAGATGCCAAAAGTGGTGAAATTAAGGGAGGAAAATTTGAAGTGGATAAGAATGATCCCAAGTTAGAGATATCAGCACGTTACATGGATCTTTATCCTAGGATGGTAAAGCTAGCAACTCAAGCATCTGTGTATAAGCCTGCTTATCAATTGGTTGATGAAGGGATTAAGGAACTGTGTACAAAAGTGAATAAAATGATGGAATCATTTGATGATTTGGGTGATTGTGGTAGTGGAAGCAACATTGATATGAGTTCTAATCCTAACTATGCATGAGTTAAAAGCTTAAAAAAGTGGACAGAAGGGTGGGGGTAGATTAAAACCTTGGCATGAGAAGACTAATAAGAGGAAAAAAATTATTTCACAACCTACTGGCCTTAGTAAGGTATTGTTCACCTAATTGATTCTAATTTTTGCTTTCTTTTTGACTCATGCAATGTATTGATAAATGTTATAATTTGTTTAGAAAATTGTCCAATCAAGCAACACGTTAATTGTTCAAAATTTCTCTTTATGCCGCTCATAAGTTAGATTTTATTTTTTATAGTTAAATTTTCTTATAATAGTATATTTACTTCTAATAGTATTTTATGATAGGATGTTGGGATACCGTATTGGTCACAATTGATGAATTATGGTCACAATATTTTCAAGCTTGACGATACGAACATTGCGTGCTCATCAACTTACCCACAGTCTACCCCTTTATCTTCACAACTATCAGTTAATCCACAAACTTCTCAGGTATGCAATTTAAGTTTGTAATGTAGTTTGTTTTTAATAAAAAAATAAACCAAAATATTCTCTCACACTTATTCATTTTTATTTTTTTAGGAGATGTCATTTGATGAAGGAGAGCTCAATCCCATCGGAGGAGGGGGGAGGGGGGTGAGCCATTCTTAGATAATAAAACTTTTTAAAAATTTTGTAGTCATTCACAACCTACCCCACAGAATTGAAATGTAGTATTTTTATTTAATTTTTTATCGTAATTCTTAGATAATGTTTTTTTTTTTAGGACATATTTTGAATATTTCGAATGGGTTTTATAGAATTTTATTTGAGCCTTGGAATTTTTTTAATGTTGTTTTGGATGGACATATTGTAGTTTTTGGCATAACTTAATAATTATTATTTTTTAATTGTTGATTTGATGAATTATATTGTTTATTCTTGAAGTAGTCATTTTGCTTCTTGTTTAGATGAATAAGTGCAAATATATATTGAATTGAGTGGCGTCATCAATTCATAAAAAATATAAATTAAATGAACTAGACATTATTTATTCTCTCACTATGAAATTAAGAACCACAAAATAAAGAGAGATGATGACATCCATGTAGTTAGATTTACATACATACAGTTGTTTTTTTTTAATTTATTTTATTTTAGTTTTGATGACATTGCACTTGGGTATACATTTGAATAATATAATAAATAATATATGTGTCCTTAATGGTATTGAGGACGCAAAGCAGCGCAGTGGTAAGAGCGTTGCATTTGTTGGAGTGGTCCAGTGATCAAACCGCAGTGACGTTTGGCACTTTTTGAAATAACCCTGGGTCGTTTTGGGCGTGCAATAGATGTTGCTGCCCTGCTGCCCCCAAATCCTCTAAAGAGAGCTCTGTAAACTTTAGCTCTTTTAATTTAGAGCTCTGAAATATTTTTGTTATATTATAGTCTAGGACTAGTAAGGTCAAATGTAATAACTGAAACTTGCTTGATTTTTATGCATTTTTTTGTTAATTTAAAAAAAAATGTATTGTGTAATTTCAAAATAAAATTTTGATTCAATGTTAGAGACTGCATAGCATGAATTTTGTGAGTGTTAATTTCTAACCACACAACCAAATGGAAAATTTAGCTGGAGAACACTGGTAGAATAGATTAAGCCCAACAACCTGCACAAGAAAATATGAATCCGACGGTGGTTCGTCCGACGATCAAGTCAGTACTCAATATCTCTCAAAAATAGCAAATTGTGCTTAAACTCACAAGCAAGAACTTCCCTTCGACCCACGAAGGTGCCTTACTTTTATAACCAGCAGTGCCCTGATCTCTTTAGAAGCCTCACTTCAATGGACTCAGGCTCAATACTCTTCCTAAACCTCATCTAGATAGAGATAAACCCTTCTTGAGTTTTATCTTTATTCAGACTGAGATCCTCCTCTGTTCTAGTACTCCTGTCCCTTATCCGTTTATCTCAAATTCCGATATTTTCGCAGATAACATCGGCCTTACCGAGATTATCTCGGCAACGTGACTTGGCCACGTTCACCTTGGCTGATACTCCGACATTATTTTAGTCACGTGTTGTCGTTCACAAAATATTTCCCCACAAATTTAATACTAGTTTCTTATATGCAAATTCGAAACAAGCATAGAATCTTTTAGTTTTGTCTCATTTTTATTTTTCAAAATTTTTAAATGTTGAGTAGGCGACATTCCTTCACATGGCAGACCAACATGGCATTGTAACGACCAAATCTTGGCAAGGCAAAACCCCGCCAAGAGGGTGCACCTCAAACGCTATAGCACCTTTACACCATACTTCCTGTATAATTCTTACATCACATCACCACATCACCAAAAGTGCATAAGACCTTTCAATTGCCCAACATATATGAGATGATCGATTCAAAGACAAAAAAAAAAGTATTATCATGCTACAAGATAGTTCCCAAGCATCACTTACCCAAAAATAAAACATTCTATTCACCGTGGACGCGCCCCGTGGGCCTATGCTTACCACAGTTTGGACTCAAATGTCACGGTTCTGAATCTAATCCCGCAAAGTGCAATGCGAGACCGATAAATCACCAAAGAGTCCAAATCTGGAAAATCATTTTGGAAAACTAATTTTTTAAGAAAGAAGTGCCAAACATGGACTGTTTTTCCAGATATAAAGTCGCCACCTAAATATTTTATTTGGGGAGAATTTAGAAAACCCTGACTCGTTGCCTAAGGCCATGTGTCGGTCATCACCAAAGTTGGCTCGGCTCGGGAACTTGGGTACGATAGGGGAAGGTCATGTAATGAGCACCCCCGCTCGCCCGATCAAAGGATCGGCCTTTACTAAGCATGATATTTTGTTTTGAAAACATATGCGTTCTTATTCCGGTTAATTAGTTAATCTTTACTACGTGATGCGCACGGAAAAACAAGTATAGACTAGATCGCCTAATTTGGAACAAAGCATTGCATATCCGTTTGTTTGGAAAATAGTTTGAGATTTGCTACTTGCAAGTAGGCTAAAACACGGATTTCAATAAATTGTTCCAATTCAAGTAATCCAACCTTCACCTACAGGCATTCAGACAGTTATATCACACAAGCAATTAGCCTCATGGCAAGCATGCTGTCATGTTAACACTCACATACATGCAAGATGCTAAAGCATAAACACTCACAATGTACTCCGAGCCAAAACAGGAAACTAGTTAGTAATCATGCATGATCGTAGTTCATGTTAAGATGACTAATGCAACGCATACAAAATGCAACTAGAATAGGCTCGGCTATTCTAAGAATGGCATATGAAATGCAACAATTGATACACGTATTCAACTTTGGAATTGAATCACAATGCGGTTAGTTTGATGCGCCGAGCCCGATGCGTGCAAAGAATGAATGTATGCAAGCATGCTATCATAAGTATGCTAATTGAAACGTGCCCTAAAACTAACCAACAAAAGCGGATATGTAAAAAGGAGAAAGAAGTGGAGGTTGAAAGACATGCACACACGCATGCACACACGCATGCACACTTATTACAAAATTCGCCCTCTCGACGGAGGGTCCGAAAGAATAATACAAACCAACTAATTAATCAGCTACCCTAGTTAATTAATTATTACAAAACTCTTAACTAATTAAACAAATTAATTAAACTATGGAAACTGTAAAACAGCCTCGGGGAGAGAAACAAATGCATGCTCGGTTGGCTTTGCTCGGAAATCCGTTGCCATGCCACATGTTGCCTTTGTTTTGCACTGCTCTGTATCTCTGAAGACTACACAAGTCTCTGTGATGCTCCAGAATCACTTCTTGTACACTGTGAGAGGTTATCGACCAAGTGGTAAGGCCATCGGCCATTGAAAAGATGCCATCGACCAATTATGAAGCTGTCGGCCAACCAAGGTTAGTCGATCAGCACTGAAAGTAGCCGACCGGCCATTTCTTCCTGCAGAATGTTGTTTTGTTGCAGCAGAGGACAAACAGAGCATGGCAATACATTTACAAGACAATGTTTGCACGAACACCCTCCTTATCATGTTTGAGACTCAAAGGAGTGTAGTTCTCGACCCTCAGGCCACCAATCACGCATTCCAATGCATGATGGCCAATGGAGCCAAGTGTGCAAATCAATATGGAATGAATGCACAAAAACAACATGAATGCCTCACACTCTATCATGTTGAATCAAGAGTGTCGGTGACCGAGAATTGAGGCACGTTTCATCACTTCAAGTATGAAACGCCCCTCGGTCCTCGTGTTTGGTTTGACACCCCAAACCAAACACAATGCAATTCATGTATGCCAAATACAATGCAACATGGAAATGCAATACTATGCAACCTAAGCATGCCAAACGCAATAGGACTCAAGCATGCACACGAGGCTAAGGTAACAAGCATGCCAAATGCAATGCAACCTAATCAAGCATGTGACAAAATGCAAACTGGCAAGCATGCAAAATGCAACCTAAACATACAAACATGCATGGCATGCAAAGATGGACAAGCATGCAACAACATGCACTATGGACTTAAACCAAAATGGAAAACCTCATCCATGCCCAAATTAGTGGCCAAAATGTTGCAACGATGGCTTGAAAAAGTAAGGAATGCATGCGCATGCATTGGCCCATGACTTAAGCATAATAACACAACTCTCAAACACGATGAAAAGGTGACAGATATGAGAATTCAGCAATGAAGTAAGCTCTGAAATTACATTCCAAAGGGTGCTAAATCATGCAAATAGCTCAAATAAAGCATGCCAAGAGGCCCGAAATACAAAGCTAGTCAAGGGCTTTACACTACAACCATACTAAGTAATGCTCAAATGACTTAAAGCACTCAAAATAGACCTAAGGCAGGTCAAAATGTTAGCAAAAACATGCTGGACTCACAACAAAGATGGCAAGAAAGATAAGCTCCTGAATTAGCTCACAAACAAGGCATAAGGGCACAACTCTTAAACACAATGAAAAAGTGATAATCATGAGAGCATGGCAGAAGTTTATGGCCTGAAATTACCTACCAAATGACTCCATATCGTGCAAATATCTCAAATATGACATGCCAGGGGGCCCAAAGTGCAAGGCTAGCAAAGCCAAATACACCATAGGTATGCAAAACCAAACATGCATGACCAAAACCACTTAAATTAGACCTCAAGCATGTTAAATCAAAGCCAAAAATGTGCTGGAGTGAAGCCAAAACATGCTAGAATAATAGGCTACAACATCAAGCATATAAGACTAGCAAAGAAGATTTACACTACCAATGTATAAAGCATGCAAGAGGTGAGCAAGACAGCCCAAAATAGAGTTATGGAAGGTCTGGAAAGTCACAAAAATGAGCCTAAACAAAGCCTCAAAGAAGTAGAAACACATGCTCATTTGGTTGACCATCAACACTAGCAAGCAAGACAAGAGGAGAGGGGACCACCCTTTCTTTTTTTTGGCCCTCAAAACAGGTTTTCCACCACTGAAAACCCTCTGGATTTCAGTGGTTCTGAGGCCAAAAAGAAGTTGTTTGAAAAGTTTGCAAGTTAGCTCACAAGACCCTACAAGCCAATGAGCAAAAGGGAGGACAACCCCCTAGCCAACCAAGGCACAAGCCAAGACTTTTAGGACTACAAAACAGAGGGAAAATAGAGGTTTTTGTAGTTCAACACCACCCCAAAAAATAGCCCCAAAGTAATGTGCAAAGATAGTGAAGTAAGTGTGCAAAATTCAAACAAAAGGGGAGAGGTGCTTACCCTTGTAGCACAGCAGCAAAAGGACCTCTTTCTTGGCTCAAATGACCTTCTATCAGCCCAAAAACCAGTTCCAAGAGACCTCAGCCCATGGATATGCAACTTTGATGAAGGAAGTATATGCAAACAAGAAGTATTTCTCTACTCCTATGGACTTCTATGCACAAAAGGGCAATAAAGAGAGGCTCTAAAGAGAGAGACAGAGGTTTTGGTCTGAAAATTATAGAGAGAGAGGAGTCTTTAGAGAGAGAGGCTCCCAAACTTGCTCAAGAAGTTATCTCTTTGAAAATGAGAGATATAGCCTCATATATAGAAAAAATGAGCTCAAGGTCGAAAATATTTGATTATAGGACAGCTGGAGCTTGCTGGAAACAGTTTGAGGAGAAATATCTATCAAAAATCTGAGTTTTGGACACTTCTGGCCGACCAGCCATCTTTAGTGCCAACCGGCCACCATTTGTGGCCGATAAGGTTCACTTTTGGCCAACATATAGCTGCTGAGGTCAAATTGTGGCCGGTGGACTTCCATAGAGGCTGATGGAAAAAATCAGTCCTGGTCCCTATTTTGAAGAAAGCCTAATTCCTTCATATGGACTCCTTTTCAGGTCATTCTTGAGCCTAAACTGTAGCCCCGGAAGTCGTTTTTCCAAATTTGGAAACCTCACCTAAAAATTCCATGTGTGCTAAGAGATATCCCTCTTTTAGTGAAGGTTGCTCAGTTTCAGTCCAACCCGAATGATGCCCAACTTCAGTCAATCATATCTCCCCCATACGGACTCGGATTTAGGAGATTCTTAAGTGAAAAATGAAGCCCCAGAAGTAAGATTTCCAACGGTGATGGCCTCATAGCTTAAATCCAAGTATGCAAACGGATAGGCCTGATTTAGCGAGGGCTACTCGACTCTCTCTTAGCGATTCATGCCCACCTTCTTCTCCAACTTGGTTTCTTCCCTCTTCTCTTCTTTTCTTCAACTCCAAACCCCCAAAGCAAAGTGTTTTGAAAGATTTTTTCAAGATTTCATCTCTCTTTCATTTATTTCCCCTTTGTCCTTGCTCGGTTTACTGAAAAGCGCAACATTTGACAAAATGCGAGCCTCGGAACATCGTAGAAACTTTATTTCAAAAATATTTTGAAAGAGAGGGTTTTAAGGTCTAAAAACCATTCAAAATAGCTTTGGTACAAAATGGGGTGTGAAGTTTGGATTTGACGCTCTTCTTGCCAAAGAAATCGACCCTTTGCATAGCATAGCCTGCACAACTTTCATCACCAAGGAAGCCATCAGTAGCGCCCAAGTCTTAAGGTCGGTCAAAAATAGGGTGTCTACATTCACGAATCCATCAATACATCCAACTTCATAAGCAATTATTTACAATCAACCTCCTTCATAAAGAAAATAAAGGGTAAACTTACATCCTAGAATGACCCTAAGCAAAACCTCAACTACAAGATGCCCATCTTTGATCCTTCAAAAAATTCTAGTCTTCCAAGTTGAGGCGAGCCACACAAAATTCTATGAATCTGAAAAAAAATTATTTAAAAGAATGAGCTAAAACCCAATGAGTATACCAATACCATGGAGTTATAAAACTTGCGAATTCCAATTGGGTTCAAAATAAAGATAATAAACATAAGAGCTTAATTGGACTGAAATTTATACAAAATAAAAATAAAAATAATGAAAATAAACAAAAATATAACTTTTCAATACATTAAGATTTCATGTCCATCATACGAATCACTACATAGCCTTAGGATCGCGTTACCTCGCGACTTAGGTGGTGACGGTACCATTACCCAAAACATAACCAAAGGAACATAACTCATGTCAACGTAGCACTTCAATTCTCATTTCAATGTTTCGGTCCCCGGGACCCCTTATATATACAACGACCCTTATGGTCCTTAAAACATTTCGGTCCCCAGGACCCCAAAGCATTTTGGCCCTTGTGGCCCCAAAGGCTATATTCGGTTATATGATCAAAACAATAAATACCCTTGTACAATGTTTCATTGCCATTCGATCATCATCATCATAAAATTTGAAGGGCTCAACTTAAATAAATTCTCATAAAAAAATTAGTACTTCATTATACAAATGAAATCATATATTTATTTAAACTCAACCCTTGGCCTCAATAGATTTATAGATTTTTCTTTTTATACATATATCATGATGAAATGTATCATTCACTTCCTTTAATTCAAAATTATCTTCAAACTTTGTAATAAAGATAGAGGTAAGGTAATTTCCATGGTAAGTATACTCATGGTAAGTATACTCACCTCCAAAAATAGCAAAAGAGTAGATTGAGACTCTACAAATTAATTCCCAAGAGGTGTAGAGACGCCTTCCTCCAATCTTAACAATTAATAAATAGGATCTAAAATTAGGAAAAAGCTTTAAATGAAAATTACAACATCTACAAAAATGATCCTAAATAAGTTATGCTAAGGAATGACAAGCTAAAAAACTCCTCCAATTTCAAGTCACCCAAACAAATAACTTATCCAATCTCCACAACACCCATTCTTTGTACATCTTTGAGTTAGTAACTTTTTAAATATCCAATCAATTTATATGCACAATACCACCATCAATTAACTACAAAAGTCAAAAATCAACATTTTTTATAAACTCAACAACTTAAGTAAAATCTCTTCAATCATTTATAAAATTCCGCCATACGACATAAAGATACCTAATCCATCATTTATCAAATCAATTTCAACATATAAATTTCCTAACACCAAAATCCCCAATTTTTACATCACATTCAAACCCTAGATGAACCCAAATCTTAATCTCCAAAACAACCATCAAATTGATCATTTTTCAACATGTAAAACATTCATAGAAACTAATTGAGAGTATAAAACTCAACAATCAAACCCCAAATCATAATAGATCTAAAATACAAAAAATTTCATCATCTCTGACTCAAAATATATAAAACCTTAAACTAAACTGTTAAAGAAAGATTCATACCAATTACAAGCCTCTAATCCATCAAGAAAATAAACCCCAAGCTTTGATTCTTCAAAAGATTAAGAAAAATTTAGAGTTGGTACTTCTATTGTGCTATCTTCGGATGGATTTAAGGAGTGGCCAACCGGACCCTTTTTTCGGTGAGATAAGGTGGCCGGCGATGGTGGAGATGGTGGGTTAAGGTGGTGGTGTAAGGATGGAGCAAAGGTGTGGTGTTTAGCCACCAAGAAAGTAAAGGAAAATGAGAGAGAATATAAAGAGAAGTTAGAGAGGAAAGCATGAAGACAACAATGTAAATAAAATTAAAAAAAAAATCTGCACTTTTTTTTTTTTTGGTTGAAATGAGGTGTTTGGTCACACCTACTATTAAGTTTGGAGTTGGGTTTAGATATCCTAAATGGAGTTCGACATAAGAGTGTGTTTGGCACTAGATGATTCTTGGGAATATTATACGTTGTGACTTATTTGTGGACCACATTTTGTAGGCGACATTCCTTCATACAAGTCATGGTATTGCTGCAGTCTTTATTTTTTATGCAAACATGAACTTTTAAATACAGCTCAGATCCAAAACAACCGCAATATTACACATATACTACAATAATGTGGGATACCCAAACACAACGAAAACTGAAAATTAAGACAAACGAGAAATAAACGAAAAATGAAATAAGAACGATCAATTTGGTATCAAATGTTCATTTGATTTTGCCACTTGAATGCTAATTCTGATAGGGATTTTGTAGAAGTCCCATCTTTGCTCAAGACGTTCGCAGCAGCATCCTTCAGGCCCTCTGTTCTCTGGCGAAGCTTCTTCCCTTCTTCTCCTTCCGTAAGACTTTTCACAACCTTTGCAATCTCCTCTTGTCTCACCAGCCCAGTTTCCTCACGTTTTGGTCTCAACGCCACGTTCAGACCCTCTGTTAGCATCACTGCGTTCATCTTCTGCTCTGCGTAGAGTGGCCAAGCAATCAGAGGCACACCATGGACGATGCTTTCCAGCGTTGAGTTCCACCCGCAGTGTGTCACAAAACCACCAATTGCACAGTGGCTCAACACCTCAATTTGCGGTGCCCATAATGGCACCACCAGGCCTCGGCCTCGTGTCCTCTCCAAGTACCCTTTTAGCAAGAAGCTAAAAGGGTCGTTTTGACTTTCGGCAGTGAAGAATGCTGCATTGTTAGATTTATCATTAGGGCTTCGCACAACCCACAAAAATCTTTGGCCGCTCTGTTCCAGACCTAATGCTAGCTCATTAAGCTGGTCATGAGAGAGAGTACCACCACTTCCGAATGATATGAACACGACTGACCCACTTGGCTGATCATCCAACCATTGCAAACACTCGGGTCGCTCTAGTGACTCATCAGTTTTTGAACCTGTTTGGATAAGCGGTCCGATTGGATAAATTGGCGGCTTGCCCAGCTCCTCCACCTGCAAATCTTTTATGGTACCCTCTTCCAATTCCATGAAACTATTCAGAATTATGCCCTTGACTGAAGTGAACCGTTTTACGTTTGCAAGGAGACCCTTGTACGCTTTGTTTGACCGGTCTTGAACCGAGTCCGCGAGATCTCTACCATGAACCGGTACAGTACCGGGAAGTTTTATCGGTTCAGGTAGGTCTCTATACTCGCACATAACCATCTCATCAAGCTTTGGCAAATGAAACGAAAATTGTAGTGACATGGCTGTTGAGGGATAGAACAAGTACTGCGAGACCCCGAATTCTTTCGCTACATCAAGGCCACTGATACTGAAAGGATCGACGACGAGAGCCACCAACCGGGTAGTTGTCGTTAATGAAGCGAAAGTGTCTCTAAGGGAGGAAATTGAGAGTGTCATGGTGAGGAAGATTTGGGATGCAACATTGAGCTGGTCCTTAGGTAAGTCCACGGGTGGGAGGAAGATGTGGTGGATGGTTTTGGGGAGGTTTTGGAGGGCTGATTTTTGGGCTTTTGTGGGTGGTCCAGGGGAGGGGAAGATGATGGTGGCCGAGAAGTGGTGGTGGTGGAGGACGAGTTGCTTGGCGAATTCTACGAGTGGTATGAGATTGCCCATCCCTGGACTTGGTAGAAGAGCTACATTGGGTGTTTGATTCATGGCTGTTGAGAAATATCACCAAGGATTCTGTTGAAGGTCACCCCATGTGAAAGGGGTGATCCTCATGTGTGTTTCCTGAGTGTGTGAGATATATTTCTGGGTGTGTTTGATCCTAACAGATTCTCTAGAGTGAAATTTTTCTAAAATTTCTTAGAGTTTTACATTGTGTGGTTGAGATTTATTGGCAAGTCACATCAGAAAAATTGATGTGACTTGCCAGTAAATCTCAACCACACAATGTAGCACTCTAGGAAACTTTAAGAAAAAACCAGTTTAGAGAATCCTTACTCGAGAAATATATGCAGGTATGTTTTATGTGAAGAGATTGTAGTAGTTATTTATGAATGAAGCAGTGGTGTAGTTTTGTTGCCGAATTTATAGAACAATGAAATTGTTTTGTTTTGTTTTGTTCAAGTTGTGCTTTAATAAATTGAAATGGAGACATAGTATTTCTTTACCTTGTACTTCATAAAATTGAAACGGATGCCAAGTTCTATAGAGAGACTTTTGAGAACAATGATGTAGGACTAACGTAAGACTCGTAGGAATTGTACTGAGAACACATATTCCAAAATGCTACTATCCCAGAGAAATTTATCCATATTTTTTTGGGTAATGTGTTTGTATGCTAGATATTAAATTGGTGTGGCGTAAGATTCAAATATAAAATAAATCAGTGCCATCAATTGATATTCGAAGCGATGAAACTTGTTATGCTAATATTATATTGACCAATAAGATATAATAATATAGTAAATGATGGATGAAGTGTCTTAGGTTTCATTGACCAATAAAATACAACTTTGATGCCCATTTCTTATCTCTTATCTTACTAATTAAACAGTGTAACCGTTCATCAATATAGTTGCTTTTTTGTCGATAAAAAAAAAAAAAATTAAGCAATCGCCCCTTTTGAGAAGTGTGTTATAATCTACTTTTCGGATTATAACCCACTTTCTCTCTAAAAAAAAACTGCTTATAAGCAGTTTATAAGCAGCTTTTAACCAAAAAAATTAATTATAACTATCTTCCCAAAATATTTCAATTTAACCTCTATAATTTGTCAATAGTTGCTTTTGAAGTTTGTTTTTGATGGTCAGGATACACGTTATATTCTGTGCTGACTAATCATTTTCAGTCAAATTTTATGATCCCAAATTATTAGAGCTCCCTTTCTCGAAAAGATGAACAGGTGAAATTTTGAGTCATTAATTAAGTAACGTAATTTTACTTTTATTTGAACTCGCCTTCTTGAAAAAGATGAATAGGTGAAATCTCCTATTTCATTTTTATTGATTTGATTGATTAGTAGATCTAAAATTTTACTTCATTGCAATTTGTTTTCATAAAATCATAGATAGACGATGCTCCACTTTTATTGATTTCGTTAATTATAATTGATAGCATATAAAATAAAAATAAAATAAAAATCTTGCTAATATGTGCAGAATCTATAATCTTTTTTAAGTTTATTAATATGCATGCATTTTAAAACACATTAAAAAAATTCTTAAAATAATAGTGTTGATTTGAACTAAATCACTCCTTGGGTGGAAGGAAAGATGTAATACTCCCAGTAGGAGCACTCAAAGAGAAGAACTGGTGCAGTGCCATTGTTAAATACTTCATTATTAATTATTTATTTTTTTATTTTATTTTATTTTTTGGATTTCAATGCATAGACATTAAATAAAAATTACAAAAAATAAAACTAGGAACCAGCACACAGAAAGAAGAGATATCCATACTAGATTTCACCAACTGCCCATCTTATTTTCTCTAATTTTTTGACATACCAGATTTGACCAACACTTCATCTGTAACTAGGGGTGCATGGATCGGCTCAGTTTAGATTAGTATTAAATTTAGGAGAAATGCTTCGGTGTATTGTACCCCATATATAATCTTAATATAAAATTATGGGTTAATTACACTAATGGTCCCTATAGTTTGGGACTTATATCACTTTGTTTCCTGACTTTTCAATTGTGATACATTTGACCCTGAATTTTGAATCGTATTTCAAATCATGACAATTGAAAATATTATTAGATTTTTCAATGGTAAAATCGTCAATTTGATAAAATATAAACTAATTTGACAAAATAAATGTCAAAAAATATTTTTAATTTTTTTAAAATTATTTTTATCCACCAATGATAAAATTATGTAAAATTAATGAAAATTACATGATTAATTTTTTAAAATTAATTTTACACGATCATCATCCAAACACAAAATACAAATTAATTTGGTAAAAAAAACAAATAAATGTCTAAAAGATTTATCAATTTTACATAATTTTATTTTTAGTAGGTAGAAATAATTTTTAAAAAATTCAAAAATATTTGTTTGACATTTTTTTTGTCAAATTAGTTTATATTTTATCAAATTAACAATTTTATCCTTGAAAAATCTAATTATATATTCAATTGTCCTTATTTGGAACAAGATTCAAAATTCAGAATTAAATGTGTCACAATTGAAAAGTCACGGACCAAATTGATACAAGCCCCAAACTATAGGGACTATTTGTGTAATTTGTCCTAAAATTATGTAAGTATCACAAATTTATATAAGTGATTTTTTTTTATAAAAAAAAAAATGTGTAAATTAATTACAAATTCGCACAAGTTAGTGAAAATTTATGTGATTTTATGAATTTACACGAATTTATATTTAACTTACGCATTTTTGTAAAATCACTTACGTAAGTTCGAGAAAATTTAAGTAATTTTGTGATAAAATTACACACAAGAGAATTTTCCTAAATTTAGAACCACAATTGTGAATAGTATAATGAAATCCAACTCAAACTTAAACACAAAAAATAAAAATTAAATTTGGTAACACAACAAATAAAATAAAATCAACTAGAGTAAAGTCCCAACTTAATCGTCCAGTATTTGCTTCGTTCACTTCCCTTTGGCTAATTTGAAGTCAACTAAAAAATAAAATAAATAATAAAAAATTATTAAGTGTGATCAAATCCATTATAATATATTAATAGCTTCCGTTTGAGAAGTGAGTAAACTTTTTGGCTTTTTAATTTTTTTAGTTATTTTAGCCTGGGCTAAAAAACTTGGTTTGGAAAGAGTTTTTTGACTTTTTTTGATTTTTTTTTAGAGTAGAGTGTAATGATTATGTGTTAGATGTAATGTTTTGTTTATTGTAGCTAAAATAACCTATTTTGTCTTTTGTGATTAAAATAGCCACAAACCAACTTGCCAAACAGAGTACCATGTAAATATAAATAGATTTATATTAGTAATTTTTTGACTTAAGTTCATTATTTTATACAATTTTGAACTATATAATTAAGATCTTATTGTAAAATTTATTAGATTGACATTTTAAGGCATTTATTGGTTGATGTGGTTCATAGGGCAAATTGTGTTAGTAGTCCTTATATTTTAGTTATTGTGTCATTTTGATTTGTGTAATTTGAATTTTGTTCTAAATAAAGATAATCAACGATATTTCATTTGCAAATGGTCTATTTCAACGGCAAAATCATTATGCAACTTATTTAGTATTAGTTAACTTTTATGGTCATTGCGTTTTTTTATAAATAATACTGGCACTTTCTTAATTATAAAGTTCTGTTTAATTTAGTTTTTAGAATCTATTTTTAGAAAAAATTTCTAAGAAACTAAAAATTAAATTGACGAAAAAATTAAAAATATATTACTTCTATATAATTTTATCTTTTTGGAAGGATAGAAATATTTTTTTTATATTTATTTTTGTTAAATTAGTTTATATTTTTTTCAAAAGTCAAACATGATAATAATTTTGATGTCATATATTAAACTAACTCATTAAATCAAAAAATTCAAAACTAAAAATATTATTTTATATATTAAACAATTGCGAATAGTATAGTGAAATCCAGCTCAAACTTAAACTTAGGTCTTGTTTGAGAATATGTTATTTTAGTAATATTTTGGCTTTTGAGCTAAAATATAAGGTAAAGAAAACGTATATGGTTGAAATGATTTTTTAATTTTTTATAAAAAAATGTACAAAAAATAGAGAGAAAATGAAATATTTAACTTTTTGGTATAGATTATAAGTTTTTTAATTTTTTTAGTAACTTTTTACTTTTAGACTAAAGCTATTACTTTCCAAACGAGGCCTTAATAAAAATTAAATCTGGCAATACAACCAATAAAATAAAATCAACTAGGGTGAAGTCCAACTTAATCATCCAGTATTTCCTTCGCTGACTTTCCATTGGCTAATATGAAGTCAACTAAAAAATAAAATAAATAATAAAAAATTATTAAGTATAATCAAATCTATTATAATATATCAATTAAGTAATACCATGTCAATATAAATAGATTTATATTAGTAATTTTTTAATACTTAAGCTCATTATTTTATACAATTTTGAACTATATAATTAAGATCTTATTGTAAAATTTATTAGATCGTCATTTTAAGGCATTTATTGGTCGATGTCATTTACAGGGCAAATTATGTCAACAGTCTTTATATTTTAATTATTGTATTATTTTGATCTCTGTAATATATGAATTAACTTGATTTTAATTTTTGTAATTTTAATTTTCTCAATTTTAATCAAGATTTTTCTACAACCCATTATATAAAAATTCTTAAAATAACTGCAATTCCTAATATGCCTTTTCTAAAATTTGAGTCAATGCTGAACAAAATGAGTGGATTTCAAATCGGGTCATCGTTTAGACGCTCATAGAATGCTACACTACTTGATAGGGGTGTAATCGGGTCATCGTTTAGACGCTCATAGAATGCTACACTACTTGATAGGGGTGTAGATAGATCAGATTGATCCGATTTTAGAGTAAATTAGGAATCAAATTATAGGAATTTGTTTTTAAAAAAATTAGAACCGTAATCAAATTATTAAACTGTAAAATTGAATCAAAACCAGATCATAGAACCGATTTGGTTCGTTTTGATTTTACGATTCTAAAGATTTTATATAATAATAAATATGATATATGTTTTATGTTAGTAAATAAATTAACAATAATAAATTTGATTAAAGTTAGCTAGAATTTATCAATTTTTACAATGCAGACTAGTGTTCAAATCTTATAATAAACTTTTTATATTTAATTTTTTGCTTATAAAAAAAGGCGAATTACACTAATTGCCTCTATAGTTTAGGGCTTATATCATTTTTGTCATTAACTTTTCAATTGTGATATATTTGACTCTGAATTTTGAATTTTGTTTCAAATAAAGACAATAAAATATGTTTCCTTTGCAAATGATCTATTTCAAGGCCAAAATCACTACACAACTTATTTTGTCTTAGTTAACTTGTATGTTTTTTGAAATGTAATAGCCTTTTTTTAAATTAATAATACTGACACTTTCATGGCTATAAAATTCTGTTTGGTTTGGTTTTCAGAATCTATTTTCAAAAAAAATTCTAGAGAACTAAAAATTAAATTGGTGGAAAAAATTAAAAACACATTATTTTTATATAATTTTATCTTTTTGGGTGGGTATAAATAATCTTTTTTTTTTATATTTATTTTCATTAAATTAGTTTATATTTTTTCAAAAGTCAAACACGACAATAACGTTGATGTCATATATAAAACTAATTCATTAAATCAAAAAATCAAAAACTAAAAACATTTCATATAATAAAAACGACCATTAATTACATAATAACCATCCAAAAATATTAACAAAACCAATCATTCATTACATAATCATCATTTAAACACATATTAAAAATTAATTTGGTAAAACTATAAAAATGAAAAAATATAAAAGATTTATTATTTTTATATAATTTTATATTTGATGGGTAGAAATAATTTTTAAAAATCTAAAAATCATTTTTTTAACATTTATTTTTATCAAACTAGTTTATATTTTTTCAAATTGACGACTTTGCTTTAAGTACATGGACCATTAGTATAATTCGCCTTATATTTAAAAAAAAAAAACAAAAACAAGAGAGTCACTATTACATTATATTTTGCTCCAAAGGCACTCACTTCTTGTTCTTATTATAAATAGTTATATTAATACCCTTGCTTTTTTCAGAAGCTATATTTTGTGTGAAATGATATTAATGGAACTACGTATAATAAAAAACAAAGAATGAATTGTATTTAGAGCAAAGTGGTGTGGGAATAGCGGCTCTCAAAAATAATAAATAAATGTCACAATTCGGTTCAAAACTGTAACCAAAACTTTCGAATCGAGAACCAGACCGATTTCGAAGGTTCCACCATTTTCAAATCAGAACCGAAACTAATAAAAATCATATCAAATCGACTATTTAAACTAGATTGTATCAAATCACTGGTTTCACCGTTTTTTTTTTCTACACTCCTTTATTTAGGAAACACATGCACCCTTCAAAAAGTGTATACCATATACACCTTCTAACGAAAGAAGAAACTGATAAAATTTCATATTTTCTGAGTCAGAACTAAAAATAAAATAAAATGTCATAATTAAGGCCAAGTTTGGCAAGTTGCAAAAAAGTCAAAAAGTTACTCAAAAAGTTAAAAAGTTATCACTGTTTACCAAAAGTCAAAAATTACGACTGCATAACTCTCAATCCTAATTTTCTCCTACAAACTAATTTATACAATTTTTTAATACATATTTTTTCATAAAAAGTCAAAAAGTTAACCCAAGTATCTACAATTTTTTCTCAATTTTTTAGTCTAAAACGACAAAAAGTGCGCTTATTTAAGACACCCAAAATAACCCCTAACTATAACATAAGGTATTTACAAAGAATTTCATGAATATTAACTAAAATAATGTGATAATTGAAAAAGAAAATTAGTCATAACTAAAAATAGAATATAAAAAATAAAGAATAAAAGATAAATGGCATAACTCGGTGCATATAGACACCCTTATTAGAATTTCCCTATTTTTTCCCTTATTTTTGTATTGTGCCAATGTTGCCTCTAGATTTGTTTTCTGGTCCGAGCGCCCTTTTTGGCATCGAACAATTTGCTCACCTCTGCTCTGCGTCTGCGCCATTGTGTTGTGCCTCTGCAATTCTCGAGTTTTTAAGCCTCCTGGTACGTTGCCATTATTATTATTATTATTATTTTTGGATTAATGTTATGGATCATTTTTATCAAATCACATCGTATGGGTCCACATGGATCTCTACCATTTCTTCATTTTTTGTTTTGTTTTTTTTTTTGTTTTTTTTTTTGTTTTTTTTTTTAACCCAGCAATGCTCTATCAATGCATAGACAAAAAGCCACAGCCAACTACCTCCAAAGGCCGCAAAGCCCAAAGATTCATCAAGACTATCGATTATACAGGTCGATCAAGGCCTTTTCACGGTCTACAAGCGACTCTTCGTAGTTAGGTTGGCCTTAAACATCACCGATATAATCCTTGCAGCTACCAGGAATTTCTCATATGCAAGGCGAAGAGCTACTCTTTTCTCTATTGGCAACATTCTCACTTTGACTCTGTGTCGAAGCGAGGCGTTCTTGAGGGTTGTCTTCTGGCTTGTCGTGAAGATCTTTGGGCGGTTGTGGGTGCATCTGCCACTCAAAACCGCCCTGACATCTCTCCTAGAGTCTCTACACTACAAGAAAATGCACCTACGGCGACCAAATTGGCGACTAAAAAAATTTTTGGTCGCTGAAAGTATAGGTTTTGGCGACTAAAACAACATTAGTAGCCAAAAGTAAAACTTTTTGGCGACTAAAAAAATTTAGTAGCCAAAAGTATAGGTTTGGCGACGAAAAATCAGTTTAGTCGCTAATTATCGACTTTTGGCTACTAAAATATTTGGTAGCCGAATGGAAAATAAAAAAATAATTTTTCTCTTTGGAAACCAAACTTTTAGTCGCCAAAAACTTACTTTCAGCGACAAAAAAAATTTTAGGAGCCGAATATTGACTTTTCGCTACTAAAATATTTAGTAGCCGAATGGAAAATAAAAAAATAATTTTTCTCTTTGGAAACCAAACTTTTAGTCGCCAAAAACGTACTTTCAGCGACAAAAAAAAAAGTTTAGTCACGAAAACTAAAAAATTTGGAGGGATTAATTTCAAAATTTGGAGAGATTTTATAAAACTAATTGGCGACTAATTGACATCTAGTCGCTAATGGTCTTTTCGGTAAATTACACTTTTGGCTACAAAAAGTTTAGTCGGTAAAGGCTGATCATGCATTCATTTCCCGACTAAAAATAATTTAGTCGCTGTTAGTATACAATTTAGGCTAAAAAAAAAATAACCTGTAATATATATATTTTCCCGACTAAAATAGTACTTAGTCGCGAAATATGACTTTTAGCGACCAAAAATTTCGTCGCTGTTGAGTGATAATTCATTCATTTCCCGACTAAGTAGAAAATTAGTCGGTAAAGGTTGAAATTTCAACTCGCGCGCCACTTCATTAATTCGGACCCGCGCCTTTATCTGTAGGCAACAGTATCACACACAAGTGATCATTACCCACAGTGTTCCCCTACCCTCAGAAACAAAACAAAAAAAAACCCTAGAGAGCCGTCGAGGCAGAACCTTGAAGCAAGGGTTTGGGAAGTGAACCAGAGGCTACCGATCAAGATGGTAAGACAGATCGCTGATTAGAGATACTGATTTCTCAGTTTTACTACCAATTATCATCGATCAATCAATCAATCAAAACTCTGAATCTATATATGTATGTATCTCTGTTTTTGTGCAGACTTTCAAGCGAAGGAATGGCGGCCGCAACAAGCACGCCCGTGGCCATGTCAAGTTCATCCGTTGCTCCAACTGCGGCAAATGCTGCCCCAAGGTCTCCTCTCTCTCTCTCTCTCTCTCGCTCGCTCTCTCTCTCTCTGTGTACTTACATGTAACTGTGTGCATGAATGTTTATGATTGATTTGAATTGCTATGCCAGTGATAGAAACTGTAGTTGATGTTCCTTTGATACTGAATTTGCTTCGAAAGCTCAATTTTTTTTTAAGATCATCTCATCTGTGTTCATTTGTTTTGGATTTAATGGGAATTTTTATGCTGGTAACTCTACCAATGCATCACTGTGGGTAATTGGCTAAATGGTTTGGATATTTTTGTATCAATTGATTGGGGTTGATATGAAGGGGTTGGTTTGTTAATTATTTTTTAGTAGCATTTTTTAGATAAAAGCGAGAGGACAAATGTTGACCAAGTCTGTTTTGGTGCTGTCTGCCTGTAGATGCTTTGAGAGGACAAAAAATCATTAACTTCTTTGATGAATCAGTTTTGCAAATTTAATTATACATGTTTTGGTTGGCAGGTCTTTAAGCATTATTTTGAAGAGTTAGAAGAGGAACCACTTAGACATAACTTTGTTGTAGTGGTAAGTTAATTTATCAATTCTTTTTTCTATCAAGGTCTTTTGTTTTGATTGTGATACTAATAATTGTTTGGAAGAAGCTTTACTGATGCTTTTTCATTTGGTAGTACGAACTACTTGATGAGATGATGGACTTTGGCTACCCTCAATACACTGAAGCAAAGATTCTAAGTGAATTTATTAAGACCGATGCTTATAGGATGGAAGTGACACAAAGGCCACCTATGGCTGTGACAAATGCTGTGTCTTGGCGCAGTGACGGCATAAATTATAAAAAGAATGAAGTACGTGTATTCTTGTGAGAGATATTAACTGATATTGAAGCCACTGGATTATTTAGAATGAAGTACGTGTATTTTTGTGTTTCATGGAAGAACATGGGTTGAATCCTTGAGTAATTATAGAATCCAAAAATTCTTCGCTCTGCTGGACGGTTTACTGGTTTGAGTTTATTATAATCCTAAAATTAAGATATCATGCTAGGCTCACTAATTATCTATATACTAACTAAAGAGTTGGTCACATTGCCTTATCTGCTTGTTGCATCCAGACCCTAAGGTCTGGAGTCTGTCATATGGATGTATAGATATGCAGATTAAGGTTTGATTAGAATACTAGAAGGCAGCTTGGCCAGACTGGTCCTTGACAAATAACATTTTATGTTGAATATTAACATGTCAATATTGGGCAAAACTTGATTTTGTTAAAATATGCAATTAATATTATGTACTTGTGCAGAAGTTATGATGCGATTTGAGCTGTTCTGTGAGGGTGGTGTTTGGCCACATAGGCCCATTGAGATTCATTTTGGTTCTTCAGTTGCAATGGGTATTTGAGGTACTTCTCCAATTCTTCAATTCTCCATTCCTTTAAATTAATTGTGAATAGAGTAGTTTAATGGTTGTCAATAATCCTTTGGTCACAATTGTATATATCCATTTAGATTTAACTAACAGACTCCATGTATTAGTTTGAATACATCATGGTTAATATAAAAGAAATCAAATAAATTGCTAATGTTTTTTGCTGCAAATAATATCAGAGCTTTCTTGGTGGAAAAATGTATGAATGATACTCTCATAAGTTTGTGGAGGAGAACAAAATGTGTAGGAATATTGTTCTCAATACACAGGAGCTGCTATTAGACATCACTTTGAACCAATTGCCTCCGGTCTCATAGAAACCAAAGAAATTGAACAAAATCAACTTGCCCGGAGCACCTAGTTCTCTTTATTATATTGCAATCTATTAATTAGAGACCAGTTCAAAAAATGTCCATCACCTCATTCACTCGTTATTGTTTCTGTGCTCACCACAAATACTGAGTCCGCATCCAGCTATCTGTCCATCACCTCATTCAAAGAATGTCCATCAACTCAGCTTTGGTTGGTTGGTCCAACCCTTGTAATTTGTTGTACTTGCAGACTAAGCCAACCGGATAATTCTCAATCTCTCTTCTGGATCAAGCTATCTACAGACTCACTTGAATTGTCTGGTTTTCTTTTTCTTTTTTTCTTTAAAGGTGTAGAATTGTATATTCTTTTATTGCATCTTTCATATCCTGCTTGAGTGGAAAGTAATGCTGTGAACTACTCCATATATGTGTGGTTAATTTATTTTTTTTCTTAAAGAAAAGCCAAAAATCTTGATTTCTTTTTTGTTTTCATTGATCAGTTTGACAAATCTTATAAACATGTGTCTTGTTTTGTTTAGTTTGTGTGGAGGCAGAGGAGGAGGGCCTTTTGTGATTAGCTCCATTACATTTGATGTGGCTCATTTGAAGAGAGCGTAATAGGAAGACCTTTTGAGGAGTTGAACAACCCCTTTATAGGCTTGAGAGGTTCTTTTTGTTGGTATAGTTAGATTTAGGGAAGGTTATACTTGACATGGATAATTTCGTCGGCTTGGTGGATTCTCTTCATTTGTAGGAACGAAGTACATTGTGACCCTAGTTTTACAATACTTATTTATTAATGACTAAAGTAAACAAACCCAGATCCTTTAAATATATATATTTTAATAATATTGTGGATGTCTAGAGCTTGATGTTTTTGTTTTGCCTTTTTAGTTACAAAATTTTGACAGGTGATAGACTTCCCATATTTTTATAAGCTTAAGGAATTTTGACCAATTAGAATATTCTAGAGCTAACAAAGACTCCACAGAATAAAACTTAAACTAACCCTAAACACGATAACATAATACTTCATGTGAAATCAAGATTTACCTTCTTTTTTTTTTTCCCCTCTTGTCATCACTGATCCAAAACCCACCATTGCTGCCTCTAATATTAACTACATGATTCTAATAAAATTTTTATTTGCTTGTTTGTTTGTTTTGTGTGTGTTTTTCTTTACATTTATTTTTGATCAAGTTGTTTTATAATCGAAGTTATTGTGATGTGGGGTTCTCTATGAGTTTTAATATGATTGCCTAAACTCAACTCAGAATGAAGAAATTATGATGTGGCTTTTGTGAAATTCTATTGTGTTGAAGATGGAAATTATTCTTATCTCTGGGCATTCATTTCATGTTTAGATTAGATATAAAAGCTGCTTCTGCAGTAACTTATTATACTGATAAACGGAAATTGTTTATCTCCCTAAGTACTTATTAAGATATATTGTAGAAACTATTTTCTGTGCACTACCATAGTCACAAAGATAACCTCATGCACTACAAGAAATTAGTCTTTTAGAGTCTAAAAAGACTAATATTTAGAGACTAATTAAATTTGGTCGCTAAAAATAATCTTTTAGGGATAAATTTAAACATATGATAATTTACTTACAAGATTGTAAAAATGATTATTAATATTCTCACTTAATATTGACATAATTTTTTTAGACTAATAAATTTGGTTGCTAATATATTATTAACATTTAGGACCAAATATTTTCGCCATTATCAATTAGAAACAATTTGAGAGCAATTACTTTCATCATTTTAACAATTGAAAAATCAGGACCTCATTCTTCACTTCAGCCCTAACTTGCTCATTCTCACTCTCTCTCCCTCCGTAATCGATCTTCATTCCTGTAAGAGCTCCAAGGCAAATTGAGCTCCACATTTGAAGATTAATAGTCGTTTTTCAATTAACAATTGAAGATTGAGCTCAATCTTCAATTGTCAATCTTCAATCTCTCGCACCTCGGTTTGCTCAATCTTCAGCCCTAAAGTCTGGAGCTCCAAGGCAGATTGGGAGCTCAATCTTCAAATTTTGGTGCGTCTCTCTCTCTCTCTCTCACTCTCTCTCTCTCTCTCTCTCTCCGTAATCGATCTCCGTAATCGACCTGTAAGAGCTCCAATTCGAACTTTCGATTTCTTATCGTAATCGATCTGTGTTTTACATAGATTGAACTGTTTATTGTATTTTCAATTTCTTATCGTGTTTCAATCTATGTCTTACTTTATTTCTTATCGTGTTTCAATCACTGTTTATCGTAATCGATCTCCGATCTCCGTAATCGACCTATTTATTGTATTTTCAATTTCTTATTGTGTTTCAATCTGTGTTTTGCAGAGACTGAACTTGTTTCTTATCTTAATGCTTGTTGGAATTGAACAATTGTTTACATAGATTGAACTTGTGTGTGTGTATATATGTATGTCTAATCTAATGCGTGTTGTAAATGAAGAATTGAGGATGCGTAAGAGAAAAAGGACACAAGAATATCATCTATTCTCTGATTATTTTTTCCATTTTTGTTATAAATCAATAATGAAATCTACGCCTCAAACAGAATTGCATTATAATAGATTATTGTGCCAAACAAACAGATCATTTAAGAAATCAGAACTTGATAAATAAGATTATCAGCGCTTAAAATATCTCCATGCACTACGAGACACAAGTACGTATACTTGCTATATTATCCAGTATATTTCCCTTAAAAAATTCTCATTGCAAATACCACCATTATTTAAAAGCTTCTTCAGATTAGCAATTTTCGGGTACACCTTCACATTGCAGAAACTTTATCCACATTCAATGTAAAATGCACATGAGTTTTAGGTTGTCATGAGCAGACAACCTGGCAAACAAATCTTTAAACCAGATATTGAGAAGTATATTGTAAACATTCAGGTGAGCAGTAATTATCAGGGAAACATTATTTATAAACCTTCATATCATGCAACTGACTTCTTAGAAAGACTAAAAGTTTTGACTGTCTTAGGACCCTCAATTTCAAGCAAAGTATTGAACTATAATCAGGAGAAAAAAGGGGTGGGGGCTTGAGCTTTACGGCTCAACTGTTGTCACCTATTGCCATTCTCCATCTACTTCTTCTTTCCACAATGTTACATTGTTTTTCCCATCAGCCACGACCAGTATGTTTCCAGTGAGCGACGAAGAGACCCTCCAAACAGGGGTCTGAAAATCCTTCAAAACCTTACCATCCCATTGATCCCCTTCCTTCGCCATAGTCCACACAATGACTTTCCCATCCTGTGAAGCACTTGCAATTGTGGATTTAGGGAGTCCTAAGTTAGGTTCCCAAGCAACATCCCTAACCCAATCAGTATGGATTTGAGGAGCAGGGAAGCAATCCATCTTCCAAACTCCATTAGAAAGCTTCCACACTTTTACAGTATTATCATAATAGAAAATTTTACAGATTTGACATGCCGACTGCTGATTAGTTAGGAGATAAAAAATAACCCAATTAGTGTGATACAGATTTTTATTAGTCAAAAATATAATACCATGGTATATATGAAAGTATTAAATAATGTTTAGAGAGGAAGAAACTTTTGTAGTTATGAGTGTTTTTGTACAAAAAAATTTCCATGCATACTCTAGTTAATAAAGCACTTTTGGTACATGGTCTTGTTCAGTTAGATTCTGCTTTTACATATATGCTCCTATGCTCTTCAGGTTGTAGTGAAGGACGTGCCTGTTAATACAAAGGATACATATGTTATTATAGATAATGGTTACTTTGAGAATCGGCACTCCTTCTTAAGCTTCTGTCAAGGAAATCATTATCAGTTTGATACCCTTCGCCATGTCAAGCATTCCTCAATGATGATCCTTTATTATCTCCATAATCCAACCAAGCAAAGTGTTGGGACCAGCTGCTGCATTTGCCATCAGGATATTGTGGTGAATCAGGGATGGCACTGTGAGATCTGTCCAAGGTTTGATGCTTGTGATGCTATCATAGAAAAGGTGATGATTGTCATATTCATAAATTAATGTTCATCCGTTGTAAATTGTGGGTCAAAGAATGGACAGACTCAGCAGCAGAAACCTACGCAGGTATGGAGATTTATTTAAATATGCATTTCAACTTTTAAAGAAAAAGCTTAATCACAAGATTATAGAAGTTAAAACCCTGATGTCAAATTTTAATGCTTCTCACTTGCCCAGAGTCTATTCTTGGGTTCAAACAAAATATCAATCTTTTGACCTTCTAGTGGTTGCAGAGGCAAGGGGTTAACGTTTTAGAGGCACATGTCAAAGCTTTTAAAGTATTTAAAACAAGATCCAGCTTCCTATATTTTTCCAAATTTTTTGTCAGCATCTTGTAGCTAATTGTTTGAGTTTCTTTTCCTTTTGGTTCAAAGATTCGATCTTTCAGTCTTGCAGTACAAAAAATTAATACCACAAGGGGTCAGTTATTTCCACACCACGTGTAGAAGTTTTTGAAGCATTTCTTAAATGAAAATTGTTAAATTTTAATTCTGGTACTACAACTTTTTTGCAATTTTCTATATTACACCTTAAAAGTTAGGGCCCTTCTGGAGGTTGTGCTTCGATTGTGCCTCATTGCTCTTGGCTCTACACATGTTGACTTTTACCATATCAACAACATTTTCAATTTTATATTTTCTACTTTGAATAGTCTCCAAGTGCTTCCTTGGTCACTTGCTGCTCACTTCCTCTGGTTGGAGAATATCACATGGGTTTTCTAGATTTAACAACTTTATAATCTGGTGGTGCAGATGAGGGAAATACTGGATGTTCTGATGCATGCCTCCTAATGTAATGTGACCAAAAGCAGCATCTGCTCCTATCCAAACTGTGTTCTGGTAATAAGGCTTTTCCACCATTCACATCAATGCAATCTTCGGTTTGCTGGGGGCTGTCTCACCCGTCAGAAAACCTGGATGCTGCTGGCATTGCACTCAAAAGATTGAAGGAAATAACAAGAGGTGGTTGTGTTCTTAAAAGGAAATCATAGGAGTTGTTATTTAAGTTGTACTCTAATATTTTTATTTTAGATCTTTAATCCTTTTTCTTTTACTAAAATGTGATTTTATTGGGTGTTAGTGCAATTTAACTCAATTCTCAAGTTTGTGTGGTTCATATAACAATTAAGTACATATATGGACAATTAATCATTGGATCTCCGTTTTACGTTTTTAATGATTGTGGAATTGGGCTTGTACTGACATTTCATGCAGCTAAAAGATGTTTGTAGTTAGATTTATCAATTCCAAGCTTTGTTTAATGGGAAACAAAATTTGACAATTTTCACAGGTTATGTTCAATGCAATTTTGGAGAACACTTGCAGTGAGCAAGGAGCAAGGATGTCTGCCATGGATAATTCCAGCAAAAATGCTGGCGAGATGCTTGATCGCCTCACACTTACTTATTATAACAGGTCTCTCTCTCTCTGAGTTTTGGATTATTCTATGTTTGTTGCTCATACATTTAAGTTTGTTTTTATTTTTTTGTCTATCTGATCTACCTTATTACTGTCATTGATAGAACTCGTCAAGCATCTATCACCACCGAATTTGAGTCATAGTTATAAATTTAGTGTGTTTGTTATTTAGAACATTTGATTATGATAACGTGCTTGGATTATGATAACCTTATTGTGTTGATTCTAGGTGACTCACTTTCTTGTTGTGTTGATTATAGCTCACTAATACTTGAAGTACACTGAGATAATGCGTTTTTTCATTATTTGTAACTTATTTGATTATGAATGACTATTGATTATTTAATGAGGTTATGTTGTGTTGATTCTTATTATTTGATTCTTCTTTTCTTTTCTTTTTTCATACATTCTCGATTTTTTTTTTCATTCTCCCTTTTGATGGATCCACTACTTTTGAAAATGTAAAAATTGTTTTATTTTACTTATTTTTTCCCCTCCCACTACTGTTTCTTGGAAAGTTTTCAATGTACTTTTTTTCTAAAATTGTTCTTAATGCAATGAATTAAAATTGTTCTGTGCGACTCATTTGAATCAGAAATGCTGACATAATTGAACTTATTGATGAAGAGTCTTGTACGCTTCGTTCTAGTTGATTAAGGTGTGTGGGTGTGTGGATCTCTGAGAACTCTCAGGTATCACTTGTGTGTGTGCACGCATGTTGTTGTTGCCGCCTTATTATTTTGAGGAGCTTTTGTGTGGCGATGCTTTTAGATAATGTTAGGAATACTAAATTTTCTACCAAATAAATGACTAAATATAGCATTTTCCGATGCTTTTTTGACTAGAGTTGTTCCAAACTGCTGACATGTTTGATGATGTTGGGATGTCAAAATACTTAATTTTTTGCTGAAGGTGCTTAAAATTGATCTTAATGCAATGAATCAAAATTTTGTTGTGTGAGTGACTCGTTTGAATTGGAAAATCTGATAAGTGAACTTATTGATGAATAGTCTTGTGTGCTTCCTTCTAGTTGCTCAGGGAGTGTTCATCTTTGAGAACTCCTGGTATGGTTTTTTTTTTTTTTTTTTGTTATTTTTGTTGTTGTTGTGGTCCAATTACATTGCATTTCTTGGCGTTTTGAAAATTATATGTGACGAAGGATATATCCTTAGAGTTGGGAGTTAGAGTTGAAAATGTCATAAACTTAGTCGAAAAAAGGGGTTCGGGGGGCACCATTTTGCAAGAACTAAATGTGACGAAGGATACATCCTGTTGACCTAATCGTTTGGAAATTCGAACAATGGATTTGTAAAGTTCAGCTAAGGTTTAGGCGCAATTGTGTATTTGATAAGTTTAACTATCACCACTACAAAATGTGCAACAACAGTTGAACAATAGACAGTTCATATATATAACATGGCCTCAAAATTTGGCTGATGGGAGGATAATTACTCAGCAACAGAACAGGGAACTTAGGACTAAAGAAGCCAAGTATTGAAGATACGTATCAAAATTAGATAGTAAGATGGAAGAATAGGTAAGCATAATCTTATATAGCTCTTGTCCCCATAAGCCTATAAAGAACCCAAGGCATTACTCATTCACAAACAGAAGCATATCTACATCTATAAACCCACTAACTGAAAGCTTCATGGAGGTCACAAAAGCATAAGCATAGTGAGTTTTATGGATACCAGACAAACTCTAATGATGGGTTCTCTTACATTTTTATAACAAATAATTTTTGGATGAAATGGTAAGTACACCCAAAATTTCTGTAATTTCGTAATACCTACACAATTTACTTTCACATTTAAGTACTAAAATTTACTTAGATAGATTTAGAGATTAAAAAGCTAAAACAAGAACTCATGATGGGTCCATGTTTGGATGTCTTGCATTAGTTAATAGATATTACTCTCCCTGTCTTTTAATGTTTGAAATTATTACGATATATATATGTCATCCAGAAGTGCCATTACACGCACCGAACTAATGATTTTTTCCCCCT
>NW_021024591.1:219357-274250 GCF_004153795.1 Camellia sinensis
ATTTGAGATTTTTAAATTAAAAGAGGGTTTGAGCAATTGGTACCTTATGTTGAAAATTAAATTGATTTTACATGTTGATAAGGGTGTTGGATCAATTTATTATCTACGATGATATTATTGGTGATTTAAATAAGTTGTATTGTGTGAATACTTGGAATGTTGAAAGGATGCAAAATAATATCTTGCATGAGATTGTCGTTTGTAATGAGAAGGACTTGGATTCATGAAAATAGAGAACGTTTCGCTGGTTCTACTTGTTAAGTTCTTGTGCAGCTAAATTATGTTTTAGGTAAATTAGAATATTTGGAAACTCATGCATTTCTTTGCATTCACATGATTTTTGGATTAAATGTAGAGTAATTTAAAGGTGTGCGGGGTTTTGGAAGTGCGTTGTGTGTGCCCAATTGCTATTCTGTGCTTTGTGACCGGAAAATGTGGGGATGTTATTGGTATTTTGGTAAAGGTGCCCAATTGTCCTTCAGTGCTAAACGCCGATAAATGTGGGGGAAATGTTGAAATGATTGATGGGTGTCCAATTGCCCTTCCATGCTCAGTGGTCGAAAAATGTGGAGATATTTTAAAACTGAAACGGGTGTCCAATTGTCCCTCCGTGCTTGGTGGCCGATAAATGTGGAGATTTTCAAAAAGTAAGAGGTGCCCACTTGCCCTACTATGCTTGGTGGCCAGTAAATGTGAGAAGTCTTTTGAGGTACCTTACATTAAAGTTATTATAAAATGAAAGTTCTTGGTTGTGACAATGGTTCATGTGTTGGGTCAAACATGGGTTACAAAATTATGCATTTCACAAGTTAGTTTCCAACAAAGTTAAGACATGCATGGAATGGCATTGCATGAGCAAAATTATATTACACATTTATGCATGTTGTTAAGTTTACTTCCTACTGGGCATAAAAGCTCACTCCCTTTTTATGGGCTGGACATCCTAAAATTCCAGCTGATGAAGATGAACCATAATAATTGTAAGAAGTGAATAGAGTTCAACATGGAGCACTAAAGCTTCTTGGGTGTTGTTTGACTATAGCTATTGAGCTTATTTGTCGAGTTAGGATTTTATCTGTTGAAATCAAGGCCCCTAGTCTTGAAAAGTGTAAGACCTTATGGCAATTTGGATGTATTTAATTTTTTTTATATGTACTTCTATGTCTTGTAAACAATTATAAGAACTTGGAAGAGGAATCTATAAGAATGAGATGAATTTCAGTTTATAAAATTCTTTACTTTCATTTGTTGTTCATGTGAGTGCTTTGAAATTTGACTATAATAATGGATTGGTAACAAAGGTCATGGTATGATTATTGGAGCGTTACATTTATAGAATGATAGTACCAATATTATCAAAATAAATAATTAAAATCATGTTTTAATTTTAATTTTAATTAAAAATTAAAATTATTCTTTTATAACATACATTGTACCATCAAATTTTAAAAAAAAAAAAACACGTTAAAGTATTTGGCTACCAAATATTTTGGTAGCCAAATACGTAATAGTTATTCTCAAATTATTTGGCCACCAAATATTTTGGTCTATAATAGTTATTCTCAAATTATGGTAGCACTTTTAGTGACTAATTTTTTAGTGGAAAAGTGATACCTTTTGCCGACTAAATACAAGCTAGTAGCCAAATATGTACTTTTGGCGACTAATAATTTAATAGTTAAAAGTGATACCTTTTGCCGACTAAATACAAGCTAGTAGCCAAATGTGTACTTTCGGCGACTAATAATTTAGTAGCTAAAAGTGATACCTTTTGCCGACTAAAAAGAAGTTAGTAGCCAAATGTAGTCATTCGGCGACTAATACATTAGTGGTGGAAAACATACCTTTTGCCAACTAAACACAAGTTAGTAGCCAAAGGTGGTCACTTTCGGGGACTAAAAAAATTTTAGTCGCCAATACTATCGCCGACAGGGTAAAGGCGACAAGCTTAGCGACAAAATATTATGGTCGCTAAATCGTTTCGGCGACTAAATATGTGACTTTTGGAGACCAATATTTTGGTAGCCAAAAGTGACATTTCTTGTAGTGCTTGTATGTTTTTTGAAATGTAATAGCCTTTTTTTAAATTAATAATACTGACACTTTCTTGGCTATAAAATTCTGTTTGGTTTGGTTTTCAGAATCTATTTTCAAAAAAAATTCTAGAGAACTAAAAATTAAATTGGTGAAAAAAAATTAAAAACACATTATTTTTATATAATTTTATCTTTTTGGGTTGGTATAAATAATCTTTTTTTTATATTTATTTTCATTAAATTAGTTTATATTTCTTCAAAAGTCAAACACGACAATAACGTTGATGTCATATATAAAACTATTTCATTAAATCAAAAAATCAAAAACTAAAAACATTTCATATAATAAAAACGACCATCAATTACATAATAACCATCCAAAAATATTAACAAAACCAATCATTCATTACATGATCATCATTTAAACACATATTAAAAATTAATTTGGAAAAACTATAAAAATGAAAAAATATAAAAGATTTATCATTTTTATATAATTTTATATTTGATGGGTAGAAATAATTTTTAAAAATCTAAAAATCATTTTTTTAACATTTATTTTTATCAAACTAGTTTATATTTTTTCAAATTGACGACTTTGCTTTAAAGTACATGGACCATTAGTATAATTCGCCTTATATTTAAAAAAAAAAAAAAAAAAAAAAACAAGGGAGTCACTATTACATTATATTTTGCTCCAAATGCACTCACTTCTTGTTCTTATTATAAATAGTTATATTAATACCCTTGCTTTTTTCAGAAGCTATATTTTGTGTGAAATGATATTAATGGAACTACGTATAATAAAAAACAAAGAATGAATTGTATTTAGAGCAAAGTGGTGTGGGAATAGCGGCTCTCAAAAATAATAAATAAATGTCACAATTCGGTTCAAAACTGTAACCAAAACTTTCGAATCGAGAACCAGACCGATTTCGAAGGTTCCACCATTTTCAAATCAGAACCGAAACTAATAAAAATCATATCAAATCGACTATTTAAACTAGATTGTATCAAATCACTGGTTTCACCGTTTTTTTTTTCTACACTCCTTTATTTAGGAAACACATGCACCCTTCAAAAAGTGTATACCATATACACCTTCTAACGAAAGAAGAAACTGATAAAATTTCATATTTTCTGAGTCAGAACTAAAAATAAAATAAAATGTCATAATTAAGGCCAAGTTTGGCAAGTTGCAAAAAAGTCAAAAAGTTACTCAAAAAGTTAAAAAGTTATCACTGTTTACCAAAAGTCAAAAATTACGACTGCATAACTCTCAATCCTAATTTTCTCCTACAAACTAATTTATACAATTTTTTAATACATATTTTTTCATAAAAAGTCAAAAAGTTAACCCAAGTATCTACAATTTTTTCTCAATTTTTTAGTCTAAAACGACAAAAAGTGCGCTTATTTAAGACACCCAAAATAACCCCTAACTATAACATAAGGTATTTACAAAGAATTTCATGAATATTAACTAAAATAATGTGATAATTGAAAAAGAAAATTAGTCATAACTAAAAATAGAATATAAAAAATAAAGAATAAAAGATAAATGGCATAACTCGGTGCATATAGACACCCTTATTAGAATTTCCCTATTTTTTCCCTTATTTTTGTATTGTGCCAATGTTGCCTCTAGATTTGTTTTCTGGTCCGAGCGCCCTTTTTGGCATCGAACAATTTGCTCACCTCTGCTCTGCGTCTGCGCCATTGTGTTGTGCCTCTGCAATTCTCGAGTTTTTAAGCCTCCTGGTACGTTGCCGTTATTATTATTATTATTTTTGGATTAATGTTATGGATCATTTTTATCAAATCACGTCGTATGGGTCCACATGGATCTCTACCATTTCTTCATTTTTTGTTTTCTTTTTTTTTTTTTTTTTACCCAGCAATGCTCTACATTCATGCCCATGACTCCATGAGATTGTGTTTGATTAAAACAGTATACTGTTGTGAGTTATGATTGTGTATGCCGTGCCGACGTCTTTGATGAATGTGGATCTATGTGTCATTTATTGGTGCCAGGGTATATGATTTTTTTAATGTCTTTCGCATGGATGTGTTGTGATTGTTGTCATAGAACCCAATTCTCGTTTATGTTCATGATTGTGAATTTTGAGTTGTTCATTATGTGTTCGACAGTATGCCCATGAAACATATGGAGTTTATGAATGTGGGTTATGACTGTGTTCACTATGTGTTTGACAATATACCATACCCATAAGATTGTCTTTGATTTTTTAATGGTGCTAGGCTTTATGAATTTTTATTTTTTATTTAGAGTGTTACTATTAGTACTTACCTAATCTCTTTGGACATCTAATTCTTGGGTAATTCTATTTCTATACACTACTTCCTCTCTTTTCACACACTTAATAATTTTTTTTATTACATTTTTATCTTAAAATTAAATTACCAAAATATTCCTTTCCCAAAATCCTAACTCTAACTCCCTATATAAAAAACAGAGAACAAGTTTGGGGATGAATTCTCAATTAATATAAAGAACATCAGTAATTTTTTCTACATCAAAACTAGTTTTTTGATGATTTTTTTTTTCTTCTCCATTTTGTTGTTTGATTAGAATGGCCTATGTATGTTTTTGTTTATTAATATAATTGTTTCCCATGTTTTCAAAACCAAAAAAAAAACAACAACAACAACAAAGAAGCACAAGAACAAAAAATATTTTCCTTAAACAAAAAAAAAATATATATATATATATATAATCATCATCTTGCAATATAATTGGCCAAACAATGATTTGTTGTAACTTCCACTCAGCAATTTGGATCACTACAAATACAAACTCTAAATAAAACTTTTTAACGAAGAAAAATATATCACCGACGGCCATATGTAATTACATTTCTAAAATTACAAACATGTAAATCTACCATGTTCCCTCTAGCAAAGAGAAACTGAACTTCTTATTTCAGTGATCAATTTCGACAATGGAGATTGCGGAAGTGGCGCCGACGGGTGGAGGGAGAGGTGGGGGTAACGACTAGAAGTGAAAGGGAGGGGAAGAGGTGCCATCGGCGATGGCAACAGTAGTGGTGGCTTGTTAGGGTTAGGGTTTGGAGGATGAAGATGATAAGGGTATTTTTGATATGGTAGGATGTGTATTGAGTGAAAGTTGATATATTAAATTTATTTAGTTTGTGTATTGAGAAAAGATATGGAAAGAGAGGAAGTAGTATGTGAAAATAGAATTTTCCCTAATTCTTACTTCTTCTTTTTTTAATTTATTACAATTATACCATGAAGTAAAATTACATTGAAGGACAATTTTTAATAAAACATTTAGCCATCAAATGAAAACAATTAGAATGACACTTTACAATATTATACACCCCCTTCATCCTCATCTATGCATATTCCTTACCAATCTAAACCCTAATCGTATTTTTCTTCATCACTATCCTAAACTCATGTATTCATTTTCAATGAAAAATATTTAAAACCACCCAATCAATTAACATTTTGTTCGGTGGTTTCAAACGTGTTCGATATTCCAAATCAATTAACGTTGCAAACAATCTTATTACAAACTGAGTTTATACATTTGTGGTCATTTTCACCATTCGTTGATACTTATAAAGCAATAGAGGATGATGACAACAATTCTGATGAGGTTGGCATTGCATTGATAAGTTTATTATCTTGCATTTATGATTCTAGGTCGTTTTTAGTTCGGTACTGATTTGCCGACTGTTGAAGTTTATGTTCAGTAATACAGTGTTGAATAGAAACATTTAGTCTAGTAATATAGTGCTGAACATAAACATTTTGTTTAGTTCTAGAATGCTGAACGGCTCCATTTTGTCGGATTTTTCCTCTATTTCTGTTTTTGTTTTTTAAAAGGTTTTTCCCTTTAAAACTCCCCGTATTGAGGGCTTTACTCTGAAATCAGCAAAAAAATAAATAATAATAATAATATGTGATGGGTAGTTGGAGGTTTACTAGAGAAAAGAAGAAAGAGACCATCAAGGAGAATTCCGACGAGTTTTTCAACTGAGATACTGTCGTTCACGATGATAAGGAGAAAGAGACCATCGTTTATGAGAGAAGGACAAGAGAGGGACAATTGATTCAGTTCTCAATTGTCTCAATCGTTCATGATAAGGAAGGAGATGGACTGTCTTCAACCATGATGGAAAGAGTGTGCAAAATTAGGTGGGTGTCCACTTGGGTGTGATGATATTATGAATATGAGTAAAATTGATATTAAGTGGAGTATTCAAAGAAATCTTATTAAAATTTAGGAATTAATGTAGGGGTTCAAAGAAATAGGAGTCTAAAGAAATTAGAAAAGTGCTAATAGCAGCAGTCATCTTTATTTAAAATTTTGCTTTTTCATGGAGGTTTTGTTGTCAAAGAGAGGGAAGTATTCTCAAATTGAATTGTTTTGCTCAAGTAGGAGAATGCAAGAATCTCTATTATTTTTTCAACAATGATAGAGAGGTCTAATTTTGGAATTCTAAAAAGAGTTCTAATGATGTGGTAAGAGAAGAAAAAAAACAAAACAAAACAAAAACATAGTCATACACATCACATTACATATAAGTCCCACTCCTTGCCACATCACTAGAGTTCTCTTTAGAGCTCCAAAATTAAAACTCTCAATCTTTATTCTTATTTTTTAATAAATTTTCCTACATTTAATTTAACGACACAATTGTCACTAGATCCATAAGTGTAATTTAGAAGTGGGTAGACTGAAAATCACAGTTGAGTTCCATGATATAAATAAAGGCCAAGGCCTCGTATTTAGCCTGTTCAAATCAAAGAATTCTACGTTAAACAATCCTTTGGGGTGTACGTAGAACGAAGAGCATAGTAGAGGACAAATCATCAGCATGATTTATAGATTCCGACCATTTGAGAGTGTTAAAATCTCAGCTAACGCAATTATGCTTCTCTCGAACTTAAATAAATAATAATAATTCAAAGAATCTCTTAGGGGATATTTATGTCTCCGGCTATCCTCTTCCATTGCTCCCTTTGCGTTGCATCCAAACTACACAAAAAATCAATTTTCCACCATTGTTATGATTTGTGCCCCATTCGACCTAAACAGAGGAAAAATCATCATATTCTTAAAAAAATTCTACTAGAATGGAAGAACTTTAAACAAAATTGACGACTTAAAGTTGACCCAAGGGAAAGCTTCTCTACATGCTTCAAGTGAGATGGGACTAGTCACAATCCTAACAATCATGGTCCTCCCAAGCATGGGCAAGGATGTGGCATGGTAAGTTGGTCAACTTAACCTCTCGGGTTGTGAGATGCATTTATTTTCATCTAGATTCACGAGGTTGTGAGAGGTTTATTATTATAGATTCTAGATTAAAGAATGATTCATTAAGTTCCAATCCCCTTTATCATTGATTAAATTATTGACAATCCTCGTTTGATGTCTTGGGCGCATGGGGATATATCAGCTAGGATGGTAATTTTAGACCCGTGTGGTTTGGAATGTTCTAAATAAGTGTACTTTTTGACTTTTTATTAAAAAAAATGTGTAAAAAAGTAGAGAAAGTGGATAGAAAAGTAGAGAGAAGATGTTAATAGATACTAATTGATGTGACTCAAATAAGTATTTGTATACAAAAAAAATACACTTTTTTAATGCATACCAAACATCTACTTACAATATATTTTGTTTCCTTTCTGAGCACTTTTTTCTAGTTTTAACAGTACTTTTCCGGACATGAGATTCCCTTCTTTCAAGGACCAATTAAAAATTTCATGCTTTAGTTATAATTCATGGTTTTGCTGCAGTCTTTTATGAGTTAAATATTAATAATCAGAAATATAAGAGTTAAAAAGCATCCTTCATTCAACACTATAATGTGATGTTAACACATTTCTTGTGATTGCTGTCATCGAAGCTACTGGACAGCACATTATTGCATTTTGCAAGCAAGTATTTTTAAATACAACTCTTTAGTTCAGATACAATTCATGGTTTTGGTGCAGTCTTTTGTGAGTTAAATATTAATAATCAGAAAATATAAGAGTTCAAAAGCATTCTTCATTCAACACTACAATGTGATGTTAACACATATCTTGTGATTGCTGTCATCGAAGCTACTGGACTGCACATTATTGCATTTTGCAAGCAAGTATTTTTAAGTACAACTCTGATCCAACAACAATGTTACACCTAAACGTATAATACAATCATATGGGATACCCAACACAAAGAAAACTGAAAATTAAGACAAACAAGAAATAAAAGAAAATGAAATCAGAATGATCAATTTGGTCTCAAATGTTCTTTTGATTTTTCCACTTGAATGCTAATTCTGATAATGATTTTGCAGAATTCCCATCTTCGCTGTGGACCTTCGCGGCAGCATCCTTCAGGCCTTCCATTCTCCGGCAAACCTTATTCCCTTCTTCTCCTTCCATAAGACTTTTCACAACCATTGCAATCTCTTCTCGCCTCACCAGCCCTGTTTTGTCGCTTTTTGGTCTCAATGCCACATTTAGACCCTCTGTTAGCATCACTGCATTCATCTTTTGCTCTGCATAGAGTGGCCAAGCAATCAGAGGCACGCCATGGACGACGCTCTCTAAAATTGAGTTGCAACCACAATGGGTTAGAAATCCACGGGTCGAGTGGTGGCGCAAGACCTCAATCTGTGGTGCCCACGATGGCACGACCAGGCCTCGCCCTTTTGTCCTCTCCAAGAATCCTTTTGGCAAGAAGCTAAAAGGGTCGTTTTGGCTTTGTGCAGTGAAGAATGCAGCATTGGCAGACTTGTCATTAGGGCTTCTCACGACCCACAAAAACCTTTCACTGCTCAATTCTAGACCTAATGCTAGCTCATTAAGCTGGTCATGAGTGAGAGTCCCACCACTTCCGAATGATACAAAAAGGACTGACCCACTTGGCTGATCATCCAGCCATTGCAAACACTCGGGCCGTTCTTGTGACTCATCACTTGAATCGGTTTGGATAAGCGGTCCGATCAGATAAACCGGCGGCTTGCCTGGCTCCTTCTCTTGCAAAGCTTTTATAGCTCCCTCTTCCAAGTCCATGAAGCTATTAAGAATTATCCCCTCAGCTGAACCGAACCGCTTTACATTTCCAAGGAACCCCCTGTAAGCGTCATTTGATCGGTCTTGAACCGAATCCGTGAGATCTCTACCATAAACCGGTACGCAACCGGGGAGTCTTATTGGTTCAGGTAGGTCTCTATACTCGCACGTAATCATGCCATCAAGCTTCGGCAAATGCAGGCAAAATTGCAATGCCATGGCTGGTGAAGTGAAGAACAAGTATTGTGAGATGCCGAATTCCTTGGCTATATTAAAGATGTCGAGGCCAAATGGATCGACGATGAGAGAAACTAACCGGGTAGTCGTCTTTAATGAAGCTAAAGTGTCTCTAAGGGACGGAAGAGAGAGAGTCATGGTGAGGATGATTTGGGAGCCAATATTGGGGTCCATAGGTAAGGACACGGGTGGAAGGAAGATGTGTTTGATGGTTTCAGGAAGCGTTTTGAGGACTGTTTTTTGGGCTTTTGTGGGCGGTCCAGCAGCGGTGATGAGGATGGTGGCGGAGAAGTGGTGGTGGTTGACGAGTTGTTTAGCGAATTCTACAAATGGGATGAGATGACCCATCCCTGGACTTGGTAGAAGAGCTACGTTGGGTGTTTGATCCATGGATGATGAGAAATATTTGCAGAAATATATGAATGAAACAGTTGTGTAGTTTTGTTGCCGAATTTATAGAACATTGAATTGTTTTGTCCCTTTTTGTTCAAGTTGTGCTTTAATAAATTTAAATGGAGACAGTGTAATTATACCTAGTACATTAGTATTAAATTGAAATGGAGAGAGTGAGTTTTAGATTGAGAAGTTTGGGACCAGTGATGTAACGAGAAATGAAAAGTCTACTAGGACGTGTAGTGGGAATATATATTGAGGGCATGTGTGAAATGTGGTAGTTGTTACCGATAAAATAACTACAATAGTAATTAGATTGCCATTTCTTATTTCTCCCAAACCAAACAAGGTTTAGTCTTTAAATTGTTCAAATTTTTAATTAGTCGGTGATACCGTTGTATCTTTGATTTTATAAATAAATTAATAGTGAGACAATTAATTGTTGTGTAACTAAGTTTCTTATATTTTTGCAAGATTAGTTGTTCACGGGTATATCTGGACCAAAAAAAATTGCAAGTAAACGTTAGAGTATGTTAAGGATTTGTAATCTCAATCCTGTGGTCTAGTCTAACCAATTACGCCGGCCTTATATTTACTCTTGAATTTTGTTTTTGATGGTAAGAATATTGGTTATTTTAAGTAATATTATAATGATCATCTGTTTTAATTTT
This sequence comes from Camellia sinensis, assembly GCF_004153795.1. Lineage (NCBI taxonomy): Eukaryota > Viridiplantae > Streptophyta > Magnoliopsida > Ericales > Theaceae > Camellia > Camellia sinensis. The sequence continues at coordinate 229,757 of NW_021024591.1, forward strand.
CTCATTTTATCATATGATGTCAATATTATGTTAAAGATAGACATAAATGTTTTGTTGACAAATAAAATAATAAAAATTAGATATGACAACCCACATTATGGGAAATTTATTAGAAAATTTTCTTTTAAATACTTATATCTTAATCAGTCCATTAGATACTATTATTTTGGACATTTTGTCCATTAAATCTTAATTCTGTATTTTATGAATAATTTTAACCTTACAAATATTTTTTGAATCCCTAGCAACTCGATATGTACTATTTTGGACTATTTTGAATTTCTATAATGTGAACATTCATATTAAATAAATTTAACAATGTGAATATTTATATTGATAGTGTGATTAATTATTTACAGCAGGGACAATTCGCGCGGTCAATGTGTGCACATTTATTAAGAATATTTTGATAATTATGTTACCTATAAAACTTATTAAAATATAAAAAAAATAATTTAAATTAAATGAAATATGATGAATAAAAATTTATGAATAAATATCCTAATATTATTGCCGTGGATCATCTACAACTAAGGAAGTTTGAGAAGTCTCAAAAAAGTTAAAAAGTCAAAAAGTTATTACTATTCACCAAAAGTCAACAATTACGGCTGCACAACTCCCAATACTAATTTTCCCCTACATATTAATTTATACAATTTTTCAATACACATTTTTTTTTTTATAAAAAGTCAAAAAGTTAACCAAAATATTCATATTTTTAACCTATTTTTAGTCTAAAAAGACAAAAAGTACACTTATTTAGGACACTCCAAACAATCCAAGTTTGGTGATCTCATTTTATTAGAGGACTGTCCTTCTAGAAAAAGATGAATAGCTTTACTAGAAATCATCTTTTTTTTAAAAAACATGAACATGTGAGATTTGCGAATCTTAATTTTATTAATTTGGTTGACTAGTGGTGGTGGATCTGAATTTTTGCTTTATCAACACTCACCTTCATTAAAGCATAGGCTTTCACTGATTGATTAATGATAGTTGATCAAATTTAAACAAAAATAAATAAATAAATAAATAACATATTATTGTTTTTTTTAGGCAAATAATATATTATTGTTAATGTGTGCATAATGTATATTGTTTGATAAATATCCAGTTGTCCCAAAAATTATGACCGCATAATAATTAACAACAATAATAATAGGCATGCATCTTTCAATAATATATATATATATATATATATAAAAGGATAAAATAAGAATCCCAACAATTATGGTCAAAACTAAAATAAGGAATCATTCTGCATCTTGACTTGAACAATTCTTGATTGTCACTTTGCTAATTAAGCATCATTTCTTTATTGCGAAAACAAACCCTGCCTTGAAAAAGTCCGTTTCTATCGTTTTGGTTGCGTTTCGCAACATCTGTATTTACTTCGATCGGTCTTCTTCAATTACATTCGAACATATCATAAAATACATATATCATTCTTATGCCTCCATGTCGAAGTTCACATGCTATATAATTATTAGAAATCAAATTTTTTTTTGCAATAATATTAACCACGAACAAACATTGTGGAATCTAATCACACAACATTAAAACCAAACACATGTGACCATAACAGAGGGATAAGAACACTTCGAAACAAGGGTTAGCACAGTTCTATGATCTATCCATACAACAAACAATAATTGATTTTAATCGCACAACATGATTGGTTTTAATCCATCTACATTATCAGAGTTGCTCTAATACTAATTGTTGGGACCGAATTCCCAGAACCTAATGATATTGCGTATAGATTAGACCCCAAAAAAAAAAAATTATAATGATTTATAAAATCCTACAAGGCGGAATTATGGTTCATACCTTCGAGATCTGTCTAGTTCGATCTCATTTGAATCACAAATATAAGATTATAGTTGATGAATTCCAAACTCGATTGCACCTTATGATTTCTTCTTTTTAAGCAAACCCTTTCGCAACAAGCCTAGCCTTATAGGTTTGTGCCTTTCCATCTGCTCCTTTCTTCTTCTTATAGATCCATTTACATCCGATGGGTTTTATCCCTTCAGGTGGTTCTACATGATCTTAGACTTCATCTCAGACTTCATAGCCTTTTGCCAAAGTTCTGGATCTTTATCTTAGAGTGCTTTGCTATAGTTATAGGGTTCCATATTTAGTTTATCAGGGATCCTATTATAAGATTCTCCCAAGAACATATATTGACCAAAGTTGATAAACAACCCTCCCACTACGATGAGGCACGACCTATTGTTGTGTGGTGGTGACACATTGTGCTAATTTTGATCCTTGTGCTAGTTCAATATTAGCACAAGTCTCGACACTCCTCCCACTACTACTAGGTAATGGGATGTCGATGATTTTTTCTTGTAATGTTCCTTGTCGTACCATTGGTATTAAAAAAAAATGTATTAGTCTTTCTCCTCTCAATTCTTCTAGAATAATCTTACTTCTGGACATATTGTTTAATACTGAAATTAATAATTATATAAGGACTCACAAAGGGGGATGTGGGATTGTGTCTCTATGAATTCCCGACACCCCGCGAACTCCCAAAAACATTTTTATTATGTAGATTTGAGATTTTTATGCATAAGAAGAGAGGTTTGAGATTTTTTTCTAATTCCTATAATGATATCTTTACTTCGGGTACTAGCTACTAGTGGTTACCGATGATCATGATGACATGGTGGAATTTGAGCAGCAATAGCAACGATAGGTTACTACAAAAAAATTAAAGTTTTAGAGACCAAGATTTAAGGACAAAATTATTTTTTAGAGACTAAATATTTTTGCTGCAAAAAGTGTCGTCATTATATTTTTAGTAATGAAAATTGGACATTAGTGATGAATTATTTTCCTTTTGAGACCAAATTATTTTGTTCCTAAAAGTCTATTTATTAGTGACATTTTTAAAATTTTGTCTCCAAAAGTCATGTTTTTGACTTTTCGGAACGATATTTTAGCGATTATCCTCATGACAATAGAAATTAGTCCCTAAATGTCTTTTGTAACAAAATTTTTATTTTTAGAGATCAAAATATTTGATTTCTAAAACTCTTATATGTTGTTGTGGGTATGGTTTTAAACTTGATGCTAATTTTGTTTCTTCAAACTATATCTTCTTAAAGATTGGTGATTTTTCAAAATTCTGACTATTTATTTTTTTAACAGCTTTCTATAAGTTGTGTAGGGCTTTTATTGTTTTTTTTTTAAAAAATAAATTAGAAAAATCAAAGAAGACGTAATCAAATTTCTTTAAAAAAGAAGTAATGCAAAGACCAAAAATGTTTAAGACCCCTTTCTCCGCACCCTCTTTGACCCCCTCTCTTTTTTGACTAGCCGCTTTTTCTTTTTCTTTTTCTTTTTTTTCTTCTCCTCCAATCACTATCCGTCATGTGTGTATGAGAGGTGATAGAAGTGATGATTGGAGGGAGTCCCGATCACTGCTGTGCAAAGACAGACCTATGCTAATAAGAGAAAAACAGGTGGAGTACCGTTGTTAAAAGCACTTTTTATTTTTATATGTTTTCTGATGCCTAACAAAATAATAAAAACGTTTTTTTTAAAAAAAAAAAGAAAGAAAAAAAGAAAAAGGTGTGGACAGAAACTTGATGATCAACCGCCCACTTTTGTCTCACGAAAGTGTTTTAGTGGTATGTTTGGGTCCTCTTCGTCATTACGTGGAAAACGTGAGCCACATTCTTTGAACCAATTAAATATTAAGAAAAAACCACGAAATTAAACTTTCTAAAAAAATAAAGAAGAAAATAACGATATACGAATTGAAAAATTAGAATAGTGTACTTAATTTAAACTCTAATTTTTTTTATTTGTTCATTAAATAAAATTGACGAAAAAAAATTAGTCTAGTTGTTAAATTCAATGAAAATGTACGACAAATGTTTAAAATACTTGTTTTTATTGAGTTTAATAATTAAAATACACTTTTCTCGATAGTTTTAGTTAATAAAAATAGGCGAATTGTTTAAATTAAAAAAATAGAATTTAAATTGTCAAATTTAAAATTTAAAAATTTATTTATTTTATTACAAGGTTCAAATTTTAGGAATTTTTTTCCGTCTATAATTTTCCCTAGTTTTTATTTACAAGACTATCACTATCACTTAGGGGTGCAACTCGGGCGGACTCAACCAGAGCAACCTGTACCTCGCCCTAGTTTTTTTAAGACTTGGGCAACAATATCTTGTAATTTGGACGGGCCTGGGCAGATTTTTGATACCCGAATTGTAATTCGGGCCAGGCCTAGGCAGAGTCAATGGCAAACCTGAGCAACCTGAACCCGAGTTACATTTAATATATTATATAAATTATATAACATATGTATAAAATAAATTAAATAGCCGGCCCTTCATTTTATTTTATTTTTTTGTAGCATCTTTTATTTGGACCATTAGATTAAAACTAAAAACAAAACCCTACCTTATCTATTCTTTTTTCCCTCTCTCAGACTCTCATTTCATTTCTTCATGAGAGTTGAAGAACAACGGACGCCGACGCCGACGCCATGAACAACAACACCGCCACCCTTTCAATAAGTTTCAATGCCACTCAAAACTGGTAGATCCCTCTTTGTGTTTGTATTTGTGCTTTAATTTGTCTATTTTTGGTTATTCGTCGCTCGATTACCACTCAAAACCGGTGATATTGATTTTTGAGGACTTTGGACTAATTCCATTTGGATTTGGTTAAAGAGCATTGTGAAATCAATCTGGGAATTGCAACAGTAGAGCTTGCACTTGCCAATCTTCTTTACTCATTTGATTGGGAATTATTTGCTGGGATGAAAATTGAAGATATTGATACTAATATCAATCCTAGTCTTACAATGTATTAGAGAAATGCTCTTTGCCTAATGCCTAAGAACTACTCTGTTTGTTGTATGGAATAATGAAGTATTGTTTGTTGCCTTGTGAAATTTACTTTTATATGTAGCAGTGATTGTGGCTGGGATGATGTTTAAGTTTGTTGTATGGATTAATGGACTTATGTATATTATGAACCACTATTTGTTGTATGGAAAAATTCAGAAGCTTTTTGTTGCCTTGTGAAATTCAGGCAATTCGGGCTAACCCGAGTTCAAATTATGAAGCTTGGTCCGAGCTTGGGCAGCAATGCTTAGTGTAATGCCCCAAATTTTTAGCTCAAATGATAATACAACAATCATGACTCTTTCAAGAAAAACCGAATATAATTCTCCAAACTTACATTACATGATATAATAGTTCTTCATGAAACAATACATTAATCCAACAACAAGTAAATAAACAAATAAATACCCCCAAGGGGTTTACAAGTTTCCAAGGCTTGACTCTGATTACACAAAACGGTTATTCAAACCCACACACATACAGCCCTTGGCTTACACGCAGAGTCACAGCAAAATGAGAGTCTCATACTCTCAACACACATTTCATCGCCTCTAGTTAGGCGGCATCACCACATCTTTTCCTGCACAAAAATTCCGTAGGGTGAGCATAAAGCCTAGTAGAAAATCCTTAACAAAGTATATACATTTTATACAAGTCTCAAGAGATGAAATGCACATGTCATGCTATGCCCTTTTGAAAGAAAATCACATCTTTATCTTTGAAAACCATCATGCTCAATGATGTCATGCAATTTCAATTCTTCAAAACATAACAATTCATTTCAAGAGCAGTAAATACGACTTTGGTAATCCCTAGGTCAGTGTCTGCAAATAGACTATACAAGTACTATCAATTTGTCATTTTTACCGGTATTAACCGGAAAGCTCGACAACTATCCGCGCGGATTTACGGTCTTTCACCCCAGACTTTTAGGCCAACTTATTTAATATTATCTACACCACTTATCAAGACTTACCAACGTATTTACCCCAAAATCATTCCATGAAAACTTGTTTCTCAACATTTTTTTCTCAATGCAAGTTTTTAAATCAACTTTCAAAGTTTAATGTAATCAAATGAATTGATATGCCAATACCACAAGATGAATATAAATACTTTTATTCCAATTCATCATCCAAAAAATAACACAGTTCCTTCTTCTCAAGTATCCTCAACAATTAGTCATTTCAAGACTATTTCAACGTTTTGAACAATAATTTCCAAAATTAACAATAATTCTCATATTTCCTGAAATTCATTATTTATATAAATATAAATAAGAAAATTTTCAAACATCCATTTATTTTGACACATAAAATAAATATAACAATATCATTCATGGATTTTCAGTCTCTTAAAAAAATTCCTTCAATTCTAGGTTTTCTCAAAAAAATTATACAACTCAAATCTTTTGAAAGAAAACTTTTCAAAATCATCTTTTCTTCAATCAATGAAGATCAAAACCCATAAAATCATTTTGAAAAAACAAGAGACAAACCCACTTTCAAAATCGCTCAACTTCTTGAATCAACAATCAATTTTCAAAGCTATAGAAAGATGATTTCAAAAATCATATAGATCTTGCAAAAACATATATATAACTCTAAGAAAATCCCTACTCCAAGTTTTGAAGAAGAAACGAGATGAACCCCCCAAATCAACAGTGTCGAAACTCGATCTTCACCGCACACAACGAAGCCCTCGAGAAGTTAACCAACTTTGATGAAGAACCTATGGCAGAACTTTAATGGATCTTGAGAAATCAAGGTTTTGATCTAATTTGGCGTAGGGAAAAGTAGAGAGAAGGGAGAGGAAATGTTTTTAGAGAGAGATATATATACAAAAGTGATTGGAAATATTAGATTCACGAACTGATATAACATGGTCTGTTCGAGCGTGGAAAGCCCCGCTCGAGCATCAAATACACCTTCCTAGTATTTTTGCAGACGGGTCAAATTTTTGGAACCAAACATTCTCCGCTCGAGCGCATAAATGGCCGCTCAAGTGGACAAGCAACTTCGAATGGATTTTGTATTTTCACTTCGGGAGCGTTGCCCCTCGACCCTGCCAGGACGCTGCCCTCGGACCTGCCAAGGGGCGTTGCCCCCTGGACCCCCGTGAGCTGACCGGGCAGCTCGATCCCCAACCTGCCCAGTTGAAGTAACAAACACATGAAAAAAGGGTCGAAACCGGGATCGCTACACTCGGGTTGATGGTCGGGCTTAGGCACTACGAAACACAATTCGAGTTGGACTTGGACAAACCTCCAACTCGACCGAACCTGCGCGAGTTGCACCCCTACTATCACCTCAGGTTTGTGATGTTTTTGTTTTTTTTTTTTTGAATTTAACTTTTTTCAAAAATATCACAAATATTTACATTTGTCATAAGGTAATAATAATATCAATCACAAATAAATGAGTCTCATCACTCATATATGTTATTAATGCAATAGTGCCACATAAGAATGTAAAATAAACTACGTTACTCATATTCGACTTGTAAAAATTGTTAGAAAATTTTATTATAATTAATTAAAATTAATTGTGAGTTACATTGGTTACAAAATTTATGTTGAACAATTTAATATTGTTTTGCTTTATAATTTACTATTATTAATTGAGATTTAATTCCATATGTTACAAAAGAGTTATAAACATAGGTGTTAGACCCAAGAATTTACATGTATATGAGATATAAAAAAAGGACTTAATTAAAATTAAATTTAAATGGATTGGACATTAGTGTATATTTAAATTCGTTTAAATGGGTACAACTTCTTCCTTCACTACTATACCACTACTTCCACCCACCACCACCACAACAATAATAACAATGCTACTGCTACTACACAATTGCCATCGTCGCTATTGTCACCACTTCTTAGCACTATCGGTGTTGTCAACTTACCACTGACTATTACTCCACCATGAAAATATATGGAAAAAAATTTAAAAAAGTAAACGAATGGATCAGGTTCATTTGTTAAAAACATATCCAATTTAACTCGTACTCATTCAAACTCATTTATTAAATGAATGGATTTAGATTGAATTATTGGTGAAATCATTTCATTATTTTTCTTATGCGGGCCAATTAAAAAAGTTGTACCTTTGGTCTACAATATTGCCCTCTTCCATGGTCCAGCAGTGGTGTCCAATCTATAGGTCTTCCAAAAGAAATTTACTGGGCCTAGCTTTGTCCTCCACATAGCAGTGGTGTCCAATCAGTAGGTCATCCAAAAGAAATTTACTGGGCCGGGCTTTGTCCTCCACATTTTTAATCAATTAAAGTATTAGGTTGGCTTTAAACGAATTCTCTGTTGTTAAAAAATCTTCTCACATCCATTCGTTATTTATTGGGCAAATTGCATATATATCTCTTGAGATTTAATTATAATTTTTTTTAAGATTTTAAAAATTATATCTCATCTTTTGAGATTTACATTCGCATAATAATTTAATTTATACCGTTAACTAAACATTAAGAATTGTTAGCTGACATAACCAAAATATAAATTGATGGACGATATTGCTCTTGCTGAAATTCCTTTGATAAATCAATAAAATTTACAAAAACAATTACGTTAGATGAAAAAAAATTAAGTTTTCGGAATCATATTTGATTTGTTGGTTAGAAAAAAATTTCAAAATTTTAAAAATAAAATAAAAACTAATTTAACAAAAATAAATATGAAAAAATATATTTAATTTATAAAAATTATTTCTAACCACTCAAAAGATAAAATTAAATAAAAAAATTATTTTTTATTTTTTATTTCTTGACCAAATTAAATTTTCCTTTTTAAAGAAATAAATTTCTAAAAATCAAACCAAACATATTCTAGAAATTTTTTGACAAGTCATTTCTTGTGTTTTTAACTTATTTAATTATTTGTTAATTTTATGATATTTTCATCATCTGTTACTACAACATGTAAGAGTTTTAGAGACCAATTTTTTTGACCTCTAAAAGTGAAAATTTTGTTACAAAAGATATTTACGGACTAATTTCTATTATCATGATGATAGTCATTAAAAGATCGCCATGAAAAGTCAAAAATAAGGCTTTTAGTGATAAAATTTTGAAAATGTCAATAATAAATAGACTTTTAGGAACAAAATAATTTGGTTTCAAAATGGTTTATTTTTTGAGATAAAAAATTTGATACCAAAAAGATAATAATTAATCACTAATGTTCAATTTTCGTTGCTAAAAATATAATGACAACACTTTTTGTAACAAAAATATTTGGTCCTCTAAAAGTAACTGTGCCTAAATTTTGGTCTCTAAAACCTTAATTTTTTTGTAGTGTGATAAGTGTTTTTCCATTTTAATTTTGCATTTTATACCTTATTTAAAAATGATAATTTAGTTAAACCTCAGGAGAAAATCTGTAATTTAGCTAAATCTCAAAGGGGAGTATGTAATTTAGCTAAACCTCAAGGGGATGTGGATAATTCTCCCTTATTTGTCAAAAGGGCATTTTAGTCCATTTATGATATCTGTTAACGGCGTTAATTGCGATGGGGCAGGATGTAATTTTTGAAACCTCAAGAGAAAATCTTTAATTTCGTTAAACCTCAAGAGAGGTGCAGGTAATTTGCCCTTATTTATATAAGTTTAGTTTGAGTATAATTTTAAACTCGTTAAATTTTAAAATTAAATTTGAATAAATTATTACTCGATTCGATAAATTTTTATGTATTATAAAAAATCAAATTGCTCGAGCTCGACTCGTGTTTGTTTAGTTAAAAACTCGTTCAACATCAGCTTGTTATATAAACAAGTCATGTTTAAACACAACTTTAATTTTAAGCACATTGTTATCAAATCAAATTTGAACAACCTACTATTCAGTTTGACTCATATCATTTTCAACCCTACTTACATCTAAAAGTGTGTTGATATAATATATAGTTGGGAAATTGTGTGTACCATGTACACTTTATAACTATAATATATATATATATATATATGTGGTATAACTCTATACTTTTTTAGTCATAATTAAAATAAAAAATAAAAAAATTTCATAACCACATGCTATATGAGATACAATCAAAGATCTCATGAATTATAACTAATGAAAAAAATTAGTCATAATTAAAAAAAAATCATAATTAAAAATGCATATAATTCACGCCTTTTAAAGGGTGTGATAATAGAATAATGTTTGAGAGCTCGAAAAACCTTGCCCCCTAATCCCCCTAATGCCCAAAATGACGTCGTTTTGGGCATTAGGTTTTTTTTTTTTTTGTACATATAAATTAGGTACATTTAAAATAAAAAACAAAAACTGATATATTTTTTACTTTTTTTATAATTATTTTTATTGAATCATATGCATCTAAAAAAATTACTAAAATTTAAAACAACAAAAATTTACTAAAAGTAAAAAATTATGAAAAATAACTTTTAAAAACTAAACTAAAAGTGTTTTCTTCACATGCTGTAATAATTCCGGTGCGGCATAAAGTAAATAAGGATGGGTATACGAAATAAGTAGATCTCCTACAACTTCGAACAATTATTTTAGATTAACAAGCCTTTTCAAACGATTATGAACCCACGAATCATCTGTAATTACACCTTCAAGTCAATCAATTAGCTATTAGATTTACAACATATCAATATAATCTTAGTGGGAGCTGTTTGGGGTCTAAAGGGGTGCTCTCCTTAGATTTTAGGTTTAACTCTCGCTGGATGATATTAACTCATTGGGACCACGCCCACCACTCTACCCGAGATTTGCTCAATTCACGTGAAGGAGAGCTTTAAGTAAATCCCGAAATTAATTGACGTGCGCGTAAACTGACCGAACACTCAATCATAAAAAAATGTGGTGCAATTTATTTAAGATCCATTTCATTTTCCATGTAAGATTTTTTTAATTTAAATACGTAAAAATCCAACAGTATAATTTAGTCAATACAAAGAAAACTAAATGCAGCGAACTGAACTGGAACACAATAATGATTGATTTGGTCTCAAATGTTCTTTTGATTTTTCCACTTGAATGCTAATTCAGGTAATGATTTTGCATAAGACCCTTCATCATTTAAGATCTTCACAGCAGCATCCTTGAGTCCCTCCATTCTGCGGCAAATTTCTTCCAATCTTCTCCTTTCATAAGACTTTTCACAACTTTTGCAATCTTTTCTCGTCCCACCAGCCCAGATTCATCACTTTTCAATCTCAACGCGACCTTCAGACCCTCTGTCAGCATCACTGCATTCATCATTTACTCTGCAAAGAGTGGCCAAGCATTTAAAGGGACATCGTGGACAGTGCTCTCCAAAATCGAATTCCATCCACAGTGTCAAAAATTCACCCGTGGCACAGTGGCTTAGAACGTCGATTTGCGGTGCCCATGATGCCACCACTAGGACTCGGCCTTGTGTCCTCTCCAAGAGCCCTTTTGGCAAGAAGCGAAAAGAGCCATTTTGGTTATGTGCACTGAAAAATGCGACACTAGCATTGTCACTGGGGCTTCTCACAACCTATAAAAATCTTTGGCCACTCTGTTCCAAACCCAATGCTAACTCAGTGAGCTGGTCATGAGAGAGAGTCCCACCATTTCTGAATGACACAAACACTACTGACCCACTTGACTGATAATCCAACTATTGCAAACACTCGGATCGTTCTAACCCATCACTCAAACCGGTGCAGATAAGCGATCCGACCTAATAAACTGGCGGCTTGCTCGGCTTGTCCACTAACAACACTTTTATAGCTCCCTCTTCCATGTCTACGCAGGTATTCACAATTATGCCCTCGGCTAAAACATACAACTTAAAATTCTCAATAAGTCCCTTGTATGCTTTGTTTGACAGGTCTTGAACCAAGTCTGGGAGATATAGCGATTCCAATTTAGACCCGACTTTTGTTATATTCCAGACTCGGGTTTCATGGTTTAATGTTGTTGTCCATCTCTTATTCTCCTTGTTTTCCCTTGAGTTTGTCTTTTGGGTTGTTGTGGTTGTGGTTGTGTTTGGGACAGGTTTGTTGATTAGTTTCTAAACTTTTCTTGCCCAGCTTCTTCGCTCGAGCTGCGTTTCTTGCACTCGAGCGAGATTTGCAAACTCTCAGTACTTTCGCAGGTTAGCAAAACTACTGGGCGAGTGTATTCTACACTCGAGCAGTTCTTTATGCACTCGAGCGGGCTCAGCTCGAGTGACCTTTTCTTGCCCTTGAGCATTGGTCTACTGTCTGCAAAACTACTGGATGTGTGTATTCTACGCACGAGCGTCACTTCTTGCGCTCAAGTAAAACAACTTGTTGTGTCTAACGCTCGAGCGTCACTTCTTGCGCTCGAGCGGACTGTGCGTATATCAGATCGCGAAAGTGACTTTTTACATCACTTTTTCAGATCTATTTCTTTCTAAACCCTAAAGTTAAGGCCCTCTCTCTCTAAACTTACCTTCTCTTTACATTTTCATCTAGATTTAGTGATTTTTCCACCTTACTCCCTTTGATAAAAGGTAGGGCACCTCAAGGGCATTGTTTTGATTCGAATAGACTTTGGTTTCGTTGTCATTGGAGTTTCATCATTGCTTTGCTCGTCTTTTCTCTTTGAGGTAGGGATTTTCTACACTTTCTTATGATTTTTAACTTAGTTATTGGTCGTTGTGTAACAATGGTGGGACTTGGGAGTGTTTTGTGCAAACCTAGGGTTTGGGTTTAGAATCAAGAGAGGGGTTTCTAAGTAAATGAGTTATAGATGGTTACGGGGTTGAATATGAGGTTATATTGTGGAAAAATAATTGATTTTGACAATTGGGTTGATATTTGGGAAAGAGGGAAGTTTGTCCTAAAATGTTTCAAATATTTATTTTGTATAAATAAATGAAATTAGTATTGAAAATATGAAATTAGATGAATATATATGTGAATAGTGGAGTTGGATATGTATTACCACTCACCTATGAAATTTTGAATAAATTATCTATCTTGAGATTTAATATCTGTTTGAAAATATCTATATTTGGCTATCGGTGGAGGATAACTATGATTGTTGTAGAAATTGCATGAGGATTAAGTGAATTGAAACTAATTTCTTGTTGGTTGTTATTGCATATGACTGTGCTTTAAATACAATATATGTTTATGATGTTGAAAGGAGAAATGTGATGGACTCCATAAAATTAAGTTGGCCTGTGTGTCTAGGGTGAAAGTCCCGAAACCGCGCGTATACATGGGTGCCGATTTCTGCGGATGGAATTTTCGTAAAATAGAAAATTGAAGTGTTTGTGCGATTGTTTTGTAGATTTGAGAACCATTGAGTTGTAGTCTCAGTTGGGTTATCAGGAAAATAGTGAAAATTGGCTCCTGAGTTGAGATAAAATGGACTAATCTGAATGAAATTGAGATAACAAGGATTGGGATATAAAGCTTGGTATATTATGATTTTGTAAAACATGAATGGTTGTACTACAGACATCATATATGCACACTTTACTTATATCTTTGTTAAGGCTCATGTACTGTGTTAGATTGTTTCTACTGGGCTTTGACTCACCCTACTTGAGAAACCATTTTCAGGTACTGGTGGCATGCCTCCTTCAAGGATGTAGCTTGGGAGGACTGAGGGGCTGAAGGCTCTTCTTTTGTGTTTACATGTTTATTTAAGCCAAGGGCTATTAAATGCATAAAGCTTATGACTCTCTTTTGTTGTAACCAAGTAAGTCTTGGAAAGATGTAAGTCCGTAGGGCAATTATTTTATTGTCATTATTTAGTATTACATGCTATAGATTCATGATGAATATTTATGAATGTATAGCGCGTGCAATACTTTTTGTAATTTAAACTTTGATGAATGAAAATATATTAATTCTATTGTATTTACTTCTCGTGTGAATTGGGTTATTGATATTATTTTGGGGGTGTTACATAGTCATTCTGGTTCAACCTACCCATTGTATAAATATCGAAGTTTAAGTACTATCCATTAAAATGGTTGAACACATTTTCAATCACATACACAATAAAAAAAGTTAGACCTATGGGTTAGAGTTAAGTTGTTTTATATACATATTCAGTTTAATTTATTTGTTTAGTATATTAGTTCTAAATTTTTTTAATATAAAACATTTACAAAAATATAAAAAAATCAAAAATTAAAAATGATCTATTGGTGATCAAATTAAGAAAATGGCTTTAGGGTTTGCAAAATGTTCAATTGGTCTAACCTCTAAAAAAAATTAGTAAATATAATTCACTAATATTTAATGAGATTGTTTTAGAGGTTGTACATAGCAGCCTACAGGATCGAAGTCATCGAAGTCTTATATGAGGAGTACGTTGAAGATTGGAGTTAGTGATTTATTTATTTATTATTTATTCTTCAATTTTGATTGATGGAATTCTACAAATTAGATAAGGTAATTGATTTTACATAATATATATGAGATAATTGGTAAATTGAAAAACTAAAATTATGAAGTTCACCAAGATGAAATATATTTATATTTTATCATAAATATAATTATTATATGAGAACTAATTAATGTTAAATAAATTTTCTTTTATATTATAAACAAAGTTTTTGTTATAATTTAATTTTAAAAATAATTTTTAATTATTTATTTTAACCCGTGCATAGCAGGGTATTATGCTAGTATATTTAGATGGGAAAAGGCTAGAATTCATGAATTTACTGTCTAAGAACTTGGGGTCAATATGGCTTTCATGTTATGAAATATTAGTTCACTCATACCTCAGGGGGGAGAAAAAAAAAAAAAAAAAAAAAAACCTCGCAACTCTCTCAAACTTTAAAAAAAACAAAAGCTTCATGTGCCTCGGAGACCATCAGAAACTGTTCTGCTCGACGCATGGAGATTGCTCTATTTTGCTAAAAAAAACTCAATTTAGCGGAGCACTGTTCAGCCCAGGGCACTATTCATTGCTGAAAGTACTATTCACTATGGCAGTTACTAATCACACTTTTTGGTAATTATTCATCTTATTGGGCATTTTTCGTCCGCGGTTACTATTCATCGCCGAAGGTACTATTCATCGTCGGGGTTACTATTCACCTTCGAAACTTACTATTCACCACCGGAGGTTACTTTTCACCGCCGACTACTATTCATCCGGTGAGGTAACATCTTTACCAAATTAGGTGGGTCGACTGACCATTTAAAATAGTAAAATTACAACAATTTATATAAGTAGTAAATTACAACATTTTATTTGAAGTAATAAATTACAACAATTTATATAAAACAGTAAATTCTAGCAGATATGTGGGTGGTGCAGCCTTCCCGTTAAAGCAATAAAATAGTTATATATAAAAAAATAATAATAAATTACAATAGATATGTGGGTGGTGCAGCCTTCCTATTAATGGTAAAACAATTATATAAAAAGTAATTTACAACAGATATGTGGGTGATGTAGCATTTCCATTAAAGCGATAAAAACAGTTATGAAAAGCAGTATATGAAGTATTTAAACAAGTTATATTACATTTTAAAATTAAATTAAAGTTTGCGAAAATTCACATTTTAGGGAAATGATGAATTTTCTGATTTACAAACTTTCTTTTGATTACCCTCAAGGTTGTGGAATGCGTTCTCAAGTCTCAGACCAAAATTTAGAATTTCAGCTTTAGTGGTTGGTTTTTTGAATGGTGTATTGATGAAATGGAAATAAAAGTTTGGTTCAAAAAAATAAAATATCTAAAAAAATATTTTTCTTTCTCCCTTTCTCAAAAACTAATTTTCTTTCTGATTCTTTTTTTCTACCTATTATTTTTTTCTCTTTAATTCTCTCTCCTCCCAAAAAAAGGCCCTCTCTTTTTTTCATCCATCTGCCTCTTTTATAGGCAATAAAAAAACACAAACAAACAAAACATTAAATGGTGGAGGAGAGAAAATTTTCAAAAGGTGCATAGTAACTTTATAATATAATAATATATAAAATGTATAATTAGCATAAATATATGTACAAATACCAAAAAATATATATATAAAAACACATAAAAATATTTAAATTATAAAATAAAAAAATAAATGGACTGATAAAATAAATTTTAGTAGGCCAAATATGTAACATAATTTGACCAAAGCGAGTCTAAAGCAAAAGAAAATAAAAAAGCAAACAGTGGGAGTGTAGTGAATTTTTCAAAGGAAGAATAGTATCCTTATATAATATAATAATATATAAAATATTTAATATATATACATATACAAAAATATGGTGCGTGGGTGAAACCACAACACCGAATAAATTTAATAAAATATTATATGATAATAAAACATAATATCTATACTATATATTAAGTAAAAGGGGGTTTTTAACCCCAAGCCTTGTGGGAGCTCCAATCTCCTAATCTAAATTTCTTGATTTTTTTATTTAAAAAAAAATAATCTTAGCATTTATTAACTTTTCCCAACTCCCAAGTCGTACTCTCATAATAACACTTTAATGCATTAAGAACAAGCATAAAAAAAATTCTTTGAAATCCAACACATATAAATTCCTTGAAAAGTCTCAACACATATGATTATTATCCCTCACAATAACACTTTACTGCATTAAGAACAAGCATAAAAAATTTTTATTGAAAAGTCCAACACATATGATTATTATCAAAATATTAAACTTGAATATAATATAATAAAAAAAAAGATATTTAATTCCTTGAAAAATCCAACACATATGATTATTATCAAAATATTAAACTTTAATATAATATAAAAAAAACGAAAAAAAGAAGACATTTAAAAAAAAAGAAAACATTTAAAAATCACAATTCACATATATAGATAATTGTAAACACAATCCGTGCATAGCACGGGTGATATGCTAGTCTATACTATACTATATATTAAGCAAAAGAGGGTTTTTAACCTCAGGGCCTGTGGGAGCTCCAATCTCCTAATCCTAATTTTCTAGTTTTTTGATTTAAAAAAAAAAAGAAATCTCAGCATTTATTGACTTCTCCCAACCCAACCTCAACATTTATTGACTTCTCCCAACCCACAATACCTTTTGACTTCTCTCATAATTATTGCAACACCCTTTTCAATTTCTCCTATACACTATGGTTACACACACACACAAAAAAAAAAAAAAGTTAAGAATTTAGCTATAGATCTCAAAAAGATATAACATCTAAATTTGAATTATGATTTAATAATATAATTATGTATTTTTTTTATGTATATCTATCAAAATTTTAAATCACTTAATGGGACGAATTAATCAATTTTCCAAAATTATTGATTTTTAATTTATAAAATAGATTAAAAAAAACTATTGACTAATTTATTTATTTAATAACAAAAATATTTCATAATCTCTCCCTCCTAATCTCTCTTACAAATTTTCAAAAAAAAAAATATTAAAACTTGCATTCCTTTTCTCTTCCCAAAAAAATCATATAATATTTTTTTATTAAAGTTGTAGATATCTACCTATATTTTATATATTATATTATAACATAACAAAATAAACTAAAAAACTAAAAAAAGAATCTTTAAAGTTTATCTAAATCACATATTTAACTCACATCATAACTTACCTAAATAATAATAATTAAAAGCAAATGAAAATCACAGATAAATTAAATTTAAAAAAAAAAAGATACCCACAACTCCATCTTAAATAAATTGAAAAAAAAAAATCCAAATAGAAACCACACAAAAATAAAAAGATATATTTATACTATATATTAAGTAAAAGGGGGTTTTTAACCCCAAATCTTGTGGGAGCTTCAATCTCCCAATCTAAATTTCTTGATTTTTTTATTTATAAAAAAAAAACCATAGCATTTATTAACCTCTCGCAACCCCCAAGTCTTACCCTCATAATAACACTTTAATACATTAAGAACAAGCATAAAAAAAAATTATTTGAAATTTAACACATATGAATTCCTTGAAAAGTCCCAACAGATATGATTATTATCCTTCATAATAATACTTTAATACATTAAAAAAAGCATAAAAAATTTTCTTGAAAAGTCAAACACATATGATTATTATCAGAATATTAAACTTTAATATAATATAATAAAAGAAAGAAGACATTTAATTTCTTAAAAAGTCAAACACATATGATTATTATCAAAATATTAAACTTTAATATAATATAAAAAAAGGGGAAAAAAAGACATTTAAAAAAAAAGACATTTAAAAATCGCAATTCACATATATAGATAATTGTAAATATATTAAGAAAAAGGGGGTTTCCAAACCTCAAGCCTTGTGGGAGATCCAATTTTTCAATCTTAATTTTCTAAATTTTTTATTTAAAAAAAAAATCTCAGCATTTATTGATTTGGTCAAAATTCCCTGATCAGCATTTATTAACTTTTTCCAACCCACATGCCTGCATTTATTGATTTGGTCAAAATCTCTGATTAGCATTTAAAATCCTCTCATACAAATAATTATAGATATAGCTCGTGCATAGTTACTGCAGTAGTTTTTTTAATTTCTCCTGTACACTATGGTTAGTGATAAGATTGTTAAATTATTTTTATAAAAAATCTTAAAAAACATAATTTATATTTTAAAAAAAATTAATACAAATATAAATATCTATAATTATCCCGTGCATAGCACGGGTGATAGGCTAGTATATATAATATATAATAAAGGAAAAGAAATGGAGAATGGGTTTAAAATAATTTGTCAAAAACAGGTGTAAGGCTAGGATTAAAGTTTACATTCCATCTTTTCACTGAGAATTTTGTGAGATATCATATTCTTATTTTCATCATCGGGTAATCAAAAGAAAGAGCCCAAGTCTTAGGGCTGGTCAAAATGGGGTGTCTACAGTTGCCCCTCTTTGATAGAGCTCGAAGACATTTTATGACATGAGTGAATGTCAAAGCCCGAGACGACCCTTTTGACAAGGCCGTAAGACTTGGGCAAACAAACAAGATGCAGATGCAATTGATTGAACCCGAATGTTGCCTATGTATCCTTTTGCAACGAATTAAACCAGCGTAGTTCAGGGGCAGAATGCAAATGATATACAATTGAAAATTGAACTCTTTTTTTTTTTTTTTTTCTGTGTCTTTTTTGAAAAAGTGCTTGACTAATGCAATACAACAAGTAATATGAAGCATAACAAGGGATACAACCCGAATAGATCCACGTAAGAGAACGGAATGTAACCGATGGTCCCAAAACGAGGAAGGTATTAACCAAGGGATAATCTTAACCAACAACCCAAGAAAATGAAGGTATTAACCAATAATGGTTTGGATTGCCAACTCGAGAAGGGGATAGTTTCATCATCCTAAAAAAGCACCAGTACAAACGAGTGGTTTTTACAACCCAAAAAGTGGGAGCCAGCATGGACTATGTCAAATAGTGATGTGAATAGATTGTAGCCAAGTGATGCAACATGTAACTATGCAAATGTTATGCTAATGCAAGTGAAAGTCGATTTTTTCTTTTTCTTCTTTTATTTTGGAAACGCATGATGTATACAATGCAAGATGTAATGTATAGTAAGGCAAGCCTCATGCAAATGATATGAAATAAAAGAGGGTGCATCGCATACAAATGTACATACCGCAAAAATGAAAGAAGGGAGTGCATCTCATACAAATGTGCATATCGCACAAATGAAAGAGGGGTGCATCCCATACAAATGTGCATATTGCACAAATGAAAGAAGGGGTGCATCGCATATAAATGTGCATACTGCACAAATAAAAGAGGGTTACATCACATACAATTGTGCCACAACACAAATGATGAACTTGAAATCCAAACACATCTCACTAAAGAGGAGGAAAGATGGCGTGAACACCAGGCGCACCCGATGTTTTTGATCAAGTAAATCAACAATCTAACGCGTCTGACGTGAAAGAAGGAAAGATAGTGTGAACACCAGGCGCACCAGATGTTTTTAACGGAGTAAATCAACAACCTAACTCATCTTATGCGAAAAGAGGAAAGATGGTGTGAACATCAGGAGCACCTAATGTTTTTAATCGAGTAAATCAACAACCTAACACGTCTCACGTGAAAGAAAGAAATGATGAACAAATCCAAACGCATCTCACGCGAGAGGAGAAATAGTAAACAAATCCAAACGCGTCTCACGCGAGAGGAGAAATAGTGAACGAATCCAAACGCGTCTCACGCGAGAGGAAAAGTAGTGAACGAATCCAAATGCATCTCACGCGAGAGGAGTGTGAGAGGAGAAATAGTGAACGAATCCAAGTGCGTCTCACGCGAGAGGAGAAATAGTGAACAAATCCAAATGCGTCTCACGCGAGAGGAGAAAATGTGGTATAACCGACAGGCGTACCTAACCATATCTCATACGGAGAGAGGGGGGGGAGGTTTTAACCTGGTAAACATCAAGTCCTAACACGTTTCTCGTGAAAGGAACAAAGATGGTGTAACCAACAAGCGTACCTAACCATATCTCATACGGTGAGGGGAAGGTTTTAACTCGAAAAACATCTAATCCTAACATGTTTCATGTGAAAGGAGCAAATGTGATGTAACCAACAAGCGCACCTAACCGTATTTCATACGGAGAGGGGAAAGGTTTTAATTGACTAAACTTGAAATCCTAACGCATTTCTCACGGAAAAAGAAAAGGTAAATTTGAAGTCCAAACGCGTCTCACACGAGTGGAAGAAGGTATAGTAGAATGATTTTTTTTTTTGGGTATAAATACCAAATATCATATACGTATACATACCATATACATAATACAAATACGTATACAGGCATACACAGGCAAACTATATACATATACGGAGACACACACACATATATATGGACAATATACACATTCAAGGAATATTCCGTTACTATCGTGGATATTCCATTTTCTGATGTTAGCGGTGTGTCACGCTAGCGTCACCACACAAAAATAAAACAAGAATACAACTCTGCTGCTATGAGGGTTCAAACCCCTAACCAAGGGTTCATTCGACCAATCCCCAACTGCTGAGCCAAACCAATTCTTTTGACAAAACAAATATACAAATAATATATATACAAGATATATGCATACAGACACAGTACATATACATATTTATATCTTTCCCGCCTCCCTTGTTTTTGTCTCACTATCTCTTTCTTCATCTTCTTCGAGCGTCGTTTCTGGCACATGATTTCAACAATCGCAGCGCCTGATTGACAAGCTGCCCCGATTCTTCAACGACTTATCCCAATGTTTCTCCTCTTTGTCTTCTTCTTCTTCTTCTTCGCTCTCTTCTTAGGTTGAGGCCTGCGAGAGAGGGGCAGAGCAAAGGCCTGCAAACTTTCTCTGCCACCACTTTGCAACCTTTTTCTTTTGCATTACTCTCCTTTGTCATGGCCTATTCACACGGTTCTCTCACTCTTTTTCCAGACCTGAACGAGTCCATGATAGAGATGACCGATTTTGACTCCCCTAAACCTCAACCGCGGGCTCCTCCCCTTTTTCTTGTTTTCAGCTTTCCAACGATGTCAGTTAAGCAAATAATGGCGGCACAGTCTGACATCAAAGCAAACTCATATACGCTGAGGTCATGTGTGGAGACCGTGACTATGGTCTCTAACTTGTCTCGTCGACTGCAGAACATGACGTTTGATGTACATTAGTTAACTGCACAACTCTCCCTGCTCCAACGTATGTAGAAGGACTTTCGAGTAGAAATTATTGCACTAAAAAAGCAAAACAAAGAACTGAAACAACAGGCAACCTCTGCAGCCCGATTAGGAGTTCCTTCGCATAACTAATTTGATGGTCAGCAAGGAATAATCTCCTTTGGAAGCTCTACCAAGGCCGAGGTAGAGTCTTCAAGAGCTTTGGAGGAGTAAAGATGAAGCGAGGCAGCTGATGGTAAAGTCAGGCAATGAAGCTGTGTGCAAATGAAGTCGGTTATAATCTTCGCCGTTGAGCTGCTGTTGAAAAACTGAGAAAATGCCACTCTCTCTCCGTTTTTTTTTTTGTTTTTTGTTTTTGTTTTTGTTTTGGAGTTGGCACCTATAGCTTCAACTCTCTCTCTCTCTCCCTTGTCTCTGTAATAGGGGATTTTATCCCCTGACTTCAATAAAATAAGTTTCGTTTTTGCACATCAATGGCGTGACTGACATATCACTTTGAACTTGAAAACAATTTGTTTGATTGAATTTGAGAATGATTGAATTTTGAACTCTGAATTGGACACTGATTCCATACTGTCCAGAATCAAAGAATGACTTAATGAAAGAAAAACGAAGCAAAACAATTCAAACACACTTATATACACTGATTGGTATGAAAGGAACTTAAAAACGTGACTCTGAAACACAACCATTAAGCCTAAGCGATTCTGCAGTTTGACATGATGGGTTGAAATTGAAACTGGTTGGCCGCCCAAAAAGTTGGCCGACGAACTATGAACTGGCCAAAAAGTTGTCGTGCCAGCTGAAAGATAAAACAACACGCCTGGAATCAAATCCTACTGGATGAATAGTAACTTCCGGCGGTGAATAGTTGACTCGGCGGGAGAAAACAAAATCTCTGACTTGACTATGCCCCTAGTTTATTGCCTTGACTTTTTTCTCTTGATTTTTTTTTTTTTTTTTTTTGTAAAAATGTTTTGATCACCATGAGAATTAAATTAGCATACTTATTCCATTTTTTGTTTTGAAATCATGTAAGTCAAGCTGTGAGCATTCAAATTTTTTCCTTTTTTTAAGTCCAAAGCATGGCCTGGTTTTGCAAAAATGGAATAATTTTTTTGAAAAATTAGTCAGCTTCATTCAAAATAATAAAAACTTATTTTTACAAATGGCCACTACCCAACCAACATGGAATCAACCATTGGGGCGCATAGTCCCAAGCCAGATAATCCTGAATTGGTTCTGTTGTAGCAATGGTGATAACCGAACCGAGCTGATCTGAATCGAACGAAGCCGAGCAGAATTGGACCGAACTGAACCAAATGGAGCCAAGTTGAGTCAAATTGATCTGAACTAAGTGGAACAAAGACGAGCCAAGCAAACACGGATAGGATAGCCAAGCCGACTAAAGATACATCAGACAATATGGACCGGATGAGTGAGTTGAAAATGGCTATGGCTGAACTTCAGGATGACGCTGCCTACGTATCCCAAAGATAGGAATCAGGCTGTATGTAGTTCCGACTAAGGTTCACTCAGGTATTAACACTCTCATTTTGTGCTCTAACATTTTCCAAAGCCGCCCTTCCAGGTTTTCAACCTTGCAAGATTTTTCATCATTTTTTTTCTATTTTTTTCATTTTTTTTACTTTCTATTTTTTTGTTTTGTTTTTCTGCTCTAATTTTTTCCAGGGTCGCCTTTTTAGGTTTTCAGCCCAGCAAGCCTCTCAAGTAGGGCTGCAAATGAATCGAGCTGTTCATGAACAAGCTCGGCTCGGCTCTGCTCGTTAAGGGCTCGGCTCGGCTCGGCTCATTTAGTAAACGAGTCGAGCTCTAACTCGAATATTAGGCTCGTTTTGTAAACGAGTTGAGCTCGAGCTCCCTCAATTGGCGACCAAACTAGCGACCAAAAATTTTGGTCGCGGATAACTTTTGCCGACCAAAAATAGACTTTTAGCGACCAATTTTTTTGTTGCTAAAAGTGTTAATTCTTGTAGTGAACCATGCAAGATTTTTCATCATTTTTTTTTTACTTTCTATTTTTTTTGTTTTGTTTTCTGCTCTAATTTTTGCCAGGGTCGCCTTTCTAGGTTTTCAGCCCAGCAAGCCTCTCAAGGGTGGTACTTTCGTTTTAGCTTGTCCATGCTGATTGGTTGTGAGATCTCTGGGCCATCTAAATCAATAAGAATGACTACTACACTTGACTAGATACATATGATGATGTAGGGACTAGGCTAATTGGGTCTAAATTTGCCCCTAGTGTCATGGATAGGAACTTAACTGTCCTTCAGTAATAAAACTCATTTTCTCATATTCTGGGATTTGACTTCTTTTCTGGTCTTCATGAGCTTGAGAAACGATCCGTTTGAATCTTTGTCACATTCGACCTTATTGCCCCTAATTCAAGGGTTGCTTCCAATCTGAATTACATCCAACCTTATTGCCCCTAGTTCAAGGGCTACCTCCATTTCGGCTATACAAGCCTTATATTTTGGTTGATTATTGAACATTCTGAATCAAGGTTTGAAAGCTAAAGAGGTCAGACCTCAAGTCGAGAGGGATCCTATGCTATACAATCTCAAGATCAATTCCGAGTATGTCTTCATAGGACCATGCAAAAATATTTTTTGAAATCTTTTAACAAAGTGACTAATCGCTCGTGCTCTTACGAAGACAATATAGAACCAATCTGGACCAAACCAAGATCCTTCTCAGTACCCACATTAACAAAAATGATCTCATTTATCAAGGGCTTAGCATACCTTTCTTCCTCTTAGTCGATTAAAATTTGCAAATCCCGAGGAATTTCTTTCTCTTCATTTTTATCAAAGTTTTGGAAAAAAAAATTATAATTTTGGTCAATGCAATGAATTAAAAGCATAGAGAAGTAGGCAGAATCTATGGCACTGTTATTGAAAAGAAACTACAACTCAACGATGATAACAGACTCAAAAGGAAATGACAAAGAAGACCTAGACATGAGAGAGATGTCTAGGTTAGCATTCTCGAAATCAACAAATCTAGACTTGCTAGAATGACTCGAGATCCCAAATCTACAAACTGGATGGAATCAAACTCAAACTTAACACTCAATTCAGAAAGTAAAATGAAATCATTCTCAAATTGCTAAAACAGTGCGTGTCATCCACTACATCTAGAATGAAATGTGTGCAATCAGCAGGTGGTTCATCCCCCGATCACAAAGCTAGTTGCATTATCCCCCAAGTTCATTAACCCATCATCAGTAAATTTTGTGGGTTTTTCAGGTAGGGCGATGACCTTGGGTCTTTGGGGTTGAGGCGGAGCTATGGCTTTACTTTTGATGAGGTCTTGAATCTCATGGCGTAAGCGAAAACAACGATCAGTCTCATGACCATGTTATTGATGAAAGGTGCAGTATTTATTGGGGTCATGTCTGACTGGTAGAATATTAGGGAGAGGTCGGGGATCAAGGAGCTTGAGGTGATCCTTTTTCTACGAGGATTTCCATGGCACGAGTTGGGGACGTGTGGGGTGGATGAAATGGTTTATTTGGGGGGTCAGGTTGACTCAACTGTTTGTGGGCCAGTATTACTAAAGGGATTGGCAATGGTGGTAGTGGTGGCAACGACTGTGTTGATTTTTGAAGAGTTGGCATTAGCAGGTGGAGGTGGATCGTGATGAGTCACCAGAGGTGGTTGGACAGTGGACATCCTAGATTGGTGTTGCAATTTAGTGAAAGCATCACTGTGAGTGGCAACCGTATTGGCGATAGCATCTATGCTTCTTTGGAGGGATAAAAACATGTTTGCTATATTCCTTGGAATTTGAGCTATCACTAATTTTAGGGAGGTGATTGGGGATAATGTAGTTGGCGAATGAAGGGTACTTTGAACAGTCTATCGGTGTGAGTCTTACAGAACTTAGGGAATAATAGACGACTCTGAAGCTATAGTGCTACAACCACCTTGCAAAAAAAAAAAAAAAATAGGACCTTTAATCAGAATTTCGGAACCACTTCGGTCTAATTCATACAACTGACCACTATATACATCACCAAAAAATTAAACTAAACCTCACAAACTGAAATGCCCGAACCACTCATTCAAATTTGAGAACCCCTGTATAGATCCAATACATTGCACATGACAAATAGCAAGAAAGAGAACAAACAACCCTATGGGGGGTAGGGGTACCTTGTCCTAGCTTTTGAAATGATCTAGGGTTCACTATTCAAACAAGTGGCATCATACATCCTAGAAATGAGAGAGCATCCTGTCCTAATCTTGAAAGGTACTTAGCTCACTATATGTATAAGGTTGGCTCTACTCTAGGGCTTGAAATCAAGATGACGTTACCAAAGAGTCCTTTGGGTCATAACCAATAAAGATTCCAGGAAATCAGAAGAGTCAACATAGCCTCTCTTCAAAGTTTGGGAACCTTCAGATCTCAAAAGGTTATAACACAAGGCCTCTAAAGTAATGTAGAGATAAGTGTGGTGTCACAAAAAGTGTGCCTGTGCTCCACCAGTATCTGGGCAACACAAGGACTTTAAGTGCACCAATGCATGCAATGCAACAAACCTATAATTTAAAACAAAAGTCATATCATGGAGTTCGAGTCAAGGTTTTATAAAATCCCCAACAAAGTCGCCAGAAACTCTAACATACCAGAGAGGTACCCACACGCGTTAAACAGTTCGGACTCCCAAGATCTTTTTGATCTAATCTTATCAGTGCAATATGAAACATAGACGAGAGTCCACATTTGGCAAATTTTAGAAAATCCATTTTATTGCAAAAAAACATTTTTCTAGAAATGGACTGCGTCATCAGATCTCAGAGTCGCCACCTAATATTTTAGGAAATTAGGAAACCCATGACTTGTGCCAGGGCCACTGTTTGTCATAACCAAAGTTGTCTTGGTTTGGAACCTTTGGTATGAGAGGAGAAGGTCATTAATTGAGCACTCCGGCTCACTCGATCAAAAGATCGGTCTTTACTAAACCATTATATGAATTTTATTTACTTTATATGTTCATATTCCGATTATTTAATAAATCTTAAAAAATTACTATGTAAAGCATACAAGTATAGACTATGTCACCTGCTTTGGAACAACTTGATTTCATGTAGCTTTGAAAGAGTTTTGAAGATGTACAACCCAAATAAATTTAGTTTATAAACATGAAAATCAACATCATTCCAAATTAAGCGACACAACCTCCATCCATTGGCATTCATACAGTTATATCACATAAGCAAATAGCATCATGGTAGAATGCTAAACATAGTAAAAAAAAAACACACACACACAAACGGAATGCTAAAGCATAAAAACTTACATGTTTGACGTCATGCGAACAAGCTACAAAACAAAGTTAATAAAACATGCATGATCTTATATACAAAATCTTAATGCAATTTACTCATGAGATGCAACTAAAGATTCAGCTTCTAAGATATGACATGTGAATCTTCTCAAGAACATGGGGCAGCGCACATAATCACATAGGAATTGATTAAATCCACAAATGCAAAATTAGCCGAATCAAGGTGCACGAAACATGGATGCAAAGCATGGATATAATGAAAGACAAAATATGATGCATATTCACAGATAAAGAAAGCAAGTAAAAGAATGAGATAGAAAGAAGCGGAGCGGGGAATTATTACAACACTTTGAATAAATTATTACAAACCAAATAAGAGAGAGATGAGGGAATATTAAAAAAAAAAAACCTTGCAACTCTCTCAAACTAAAAAAAAAAAAACAAGTTTTATGTGCCTCGGAGACCATTGGAAACTGTTCTGCTCCACGTAGGGAAATTGCTCTATTTTGCTAAAAAAACTCAATTTTGCGGAGCACTATTCATCCCAGGGTACTATTCATTGCCGAAAGTACTATTCACTGTGGCAGTTACTATTCATCCTCTTTGATCATTATTCATCTTATTGGGCATTTTTCGTCTGCGATTACTATTCATCGGACAGTCATCGCCCAATAAGATGAATAATGACCAATCACTATTCATCCCAGGGTTACTATTCACCCTCTTTGGTTATTATTCATCTTATAAGGGTTACTATTCACATCCAAAAGTTACTATTCACCACCGGAGGTTACTATTTACCGTCGATCACTATTCATCTGGTTGGGTCACATCTTTACCAAATTAGGTGGTTCGACCGACCATTTAAAACGGTAAAATTGCAAAAATTTATATAAGTAGTAAATTACAACATTTTATTTGAAGTAATAAATTAAAACAATTTATTTACAACAGTAAATTACAGCAGATATGTGGGTGGTGCAACCTTCTTGTTAAAGCAATAAAACAGTTATATATAAAAAAAAAAAATTACAATAGATATGCGGGTGGTGTAGCCTTCCCTTTATAAGGGTAAAACAATCATATAAAAAGTAATTTACAATAGATATGTGGGTGGTGTAGCCTTCCTATTAATGGTAAAACAATTATATAAAATGTAATTTACAATAGATATGTGGGTGGTGCTGTCTTTCCATTAAAGCGATAAAAAACAATAATGAAAAGCAGTAAATGAAGTATTTATACAAGTTTTATTACATTTTTAAATTAAATTAAAGTTTGCGAAAATTCACCCTTTACGGAAAATGATGAATTTTCTGATTCACAAACTTTCTTTTAATTACCCTCAAGGTTGTGAAATGTGTTCTCAATTCTCAGTCCAAAATTTGGAATTTCAGCTTTAGTGGTTGGTTTTTTGAATGGCGTATTGATGAAATGGAAATAAAAGTTCGGTTAAGAAAAATAAAATATCTAAGAAAATAATTTTCTTTCTCCCTTTCTCAAAAACTAATTTTCTTTCTTTTTTTTTCTTTCTGATTCTTTTTTTTTCCTCTCTCAAACTCTCTCGCACCAATTCTTTTTTTCTCTCTGATTCTCTCCCCCCCCCAAAAAAAGCCCCTTTTTTTTCTATTCTTCTCCCACTTGCCTCTTTTATAAGCAATGAAAACATGCAAACAAACAAAACTTTAAACGGTGGGGAGAAAATTTTCAAAAGGTGCATAGTGATTTTACTGTGCAATTACTATACACTTTACAATATAATAATATATAAAAGGTATTATTAGCATAAATATATGTACAAATACCAAAAAATATATATATAAAAACACACAAATATATGTAAAATAACAAAATACATGGATTAATAAAATATATTTTAGTAGGCCAAATATGCAACATAATTTGACCAAAGCGGGTCTAAAGCCAAAAAAAAGCAAAAAAGCACACGATGGGAGTGTAGTGAATTTTTCAAAAGAGGAATAGTACCCTTATATAATATAATAATATATAAAATATTTAATATATATACATATATACAAAAGTATGGTGCGTGGGTGAAACCACGACACTGAATAAATTTAATAAAATATTATATAATAATATAACATATATATATATATATATATAATACATAATAAAGGAAAGAAAATGGAGAATGGGTCTAAAATAATTTGGCAAAAACAGGTGCAAGGCTAAGATTAAAGTTTACATTCTATCTTTTCACTGACAATTTTGTAAGATAGCATATTCTTATTTTCATCATCGGGTAATCAAAAGGAAGCGCCCAAGTCTTAAGGCCGGTCAAAATGGGATGTCTACATTCGGTAGGTCTTTGTACTTACTCGTAACCATCTCATTGATCTTCAAGAAATGAAGGCAAAACAGTAATGAGATGGCTGATGAAGGAAAGAACAAGGAAGCTATATTGCGTTTGAGAGAGGGGAGATAGAGAGAGACTGTGAGGAAGATTTGGGAAGTAGAACTGAGGGGGTCATTGGGTAATTCAACAGGTGGGAGGAAGATGTAGTGAATGGTTTTGGGGAGGGTTTTGAGGACTATTTTTTGGGCTGTGGTGGGTGGTTCGGCGAATGGGATGAGGATGGTGACGGAGAAGTGGTAGTTTTAGATGAGTTGCTTGGCGAATTCAATGAAAGTGATGAGATGAGATGACCCATACCTGGACTTGGTAGAAGAGCTACATGAGTGTTTGGTCCATGGCAGCTGAAAAGAGAACTATGGTTTTGGTGATATGAATGAAGAAGTTTGGAAATCAATCATAAGACATTGACAAACTAGAATTAAATGAAGATGATTGGCAAAGGCTATTTTTGGTTTTTTGGACTAAAATTCACAGGAAAAAAATAAAAATAAAAAAATAAAATAATAAAAAAAAAGAATAGGCTAAAATAGTCAATAAGACAAAATGTCATATCAAACCCATAATTATTTCACTTTTTCTCTCACAAACATCACATCCAACCACAAAACAATCCAATTATCTTTCTAAATATAAAAATTTTAGCCTACTAAAATAACCACAAACTAAAATAAAATAGCAACCTTCCAAACACCCACAAAGTATCCAAAATAATAGCAACTTACCTAAAATTTATATCATTAAATGGAGAATGATATATAATCTCACCTTTTAAACTTATTTTTAGATTTAATGACGTGGAAGTAATATAATTGGTTGATAATTAAGAAAAATATGAGAGAGTGTGTTATCCTAAATATCCTAATTGATTGCTAAATTATTGAGTTAAAAAAATGCTGAGCTTCTCTCATGTTGGGTCTCAATATGAGAGAATTTGAGTGATCCGTAGAGCCCACCATAGGTCTCATTTCAATAACTCGAACAGTTCACTTTTTAGGACTCGTTAAATTGAATATTTATATAAAAAATTAAGATGATCGGACATTAGTAACTATATGTTTGAATCAAATTTATATTACAAAAAATGAATCGTTATTCTTGAAATTATATTTGTCATCTATTTTTTTAAAACAAATATGATTCAAATATATAATTACCAATATACAATGATCTTATTTTTTACATAAATATTCTACTCAACGAGTTTTAAAAAGTGAACGGTTTGAATCATCGGGATCAATTTCAAAATGGGCCTACCCACTATAGGAAAAGTGGGATATTGCAATGGTTCTTTTTATGGGCGTTTATGAAAACACCACTATAAATTAATGAAACAAACGTTTTGAAAAACGTTGTCTCTGATCTTAGTGAAACGGCGCCGTATTAGGTCAATGTATTGACCATCCAAACCTCCATCTCTTTCAACTCAGTCTCTCTCTTTCTCAGTCTCTACCACAACTCAGTCGCACTCTCTTCCAAAACCTTCAATTTCAAGCTCTCATTCTCAAAACTCGATTTGAAGCTCTCACTCTGTCTCGCTCAATTTCAAACACACACTCTCGCTCACTCGCTCAATTTCAAACACACGCACTCTCATTCTCAACCCTCGATTTGCTCGATTGCAGATTCCAAAACCCTCGATGGTTTGCACTTCATCGATCTCTATCGCTTGCAATCGAACTCTCTAGCTGTTCTTCATCGATCTCTATCGCTCGAGGGCTTTGCTCTAGCTGTTCTTCATCAAATCAGTCTGCTCTTCATCAAAATTGATCTGTTCTTCATCAAATCATAGATCCAAAATCCAAAATCGATTTATTCTAGCTTATCTCTCTTGCTCTTATATCAGGTACATTTTTCATTCTTTACTTTCTCATTGTTAAATCTGCTGATTAACTTTGTAATTTTTTTATTCTTTATTTAAAAAAAAAACCAGTTTATATAATTTGTGACGATCTTGTTGTTCTAGTTCTTTAGATTATTTGTGATTTTAGCATTGTAATCTGTTTGTGTTTCATTTCTTACTCGACGACATCTCTTCTGAATATTTTACCAAGATGATTCTCCAAGGAATCCACCATGGATACAATGTTGTATGCAATTTCGTTCTTCTAACCAGGCTAGTACTGAACTTTCTCATAGTTTTTTTTTTTAATTATTTTTTGGGTCATGTTGTTTGATGTTTTGAAAGGTACAAAATTGAAGTTTTGTACTTGTTTATGGTCTCTAATTGGCTTTTGTATATCACTTGTTTGACAAACTATGCTATTTTGTTAGCCTGGAAATACACTAGTAAACTATGGTGTGGTTAAATTGTTAGCAATTTGTTGTTTGTTTTTAGATTTTAATATTTCCAAGATCATTGTTGTAATGTGTATGATGAACACAGAGAATAAATAGTTATCAACGGCTAGATAAGGAAGAAATTTAATGATCTAGCTAAATTATAGGGTTGTTCATGGACATAACCCCTTTGCGATGTCCACGAAAGCCTCTGCTTGAATGAATTTGTCTCATTTCATAATTATTATTATTATTATTATTATTTTGGGTTTATTCGTGCAAAAATGCCTAATCCGAGTTCATTGGTTTAAGCTTGGGTACATCTTAGGCATGCCAATTTAGGATAAAGTTTAGGCTCAGGTCTGGCCCAAGTTTGGTTGGTTGCCATGTAATTATTCATTTACACTTGTAATGGTTAGCCTTCTATCATTATAAACCAGTTCCATTACAATATTGTGGGTAAGAATTCTAGTTTGTTTGTAGTTATCCAGTATATGAAGTTGTTTGGTTTGAAAAACATATATATGTTGCATCTTATTCAGTGTGTTTGGTTTGAGTCTTCTGGATTAAGTTTTTTGAAAACTGAGTTTTTTGGTTTTCGTATTCTTTTGTTTTTAGTGAATATTTTTTAAATTTTAAACATTTTTTTACTTTTTTAGATGCACCTTAGTTAGATGTATCTAAAAAGTAAAAAATTTATGAAAAATATTTAAAAAAATTAATAAATACATAAAAATACAAAAAAATGTACTGAATTCTTGTATTTTTTTTTTATTTTTGGTATTTAGTGAATTTTTAAAAGATTTTTTTTACAATTTTTTACTTTTTAGGTGTATTTATGTTAGGTGTGTCTAAAAAGTAAAAAAATTGCTTAAACTATTAAAAAAATTCAGTAAAAACAAAAAAACACGGAAAATAAGAAAGTAGAATTTTCTGAAAAAGTGTTTTCTGAAAAATGAAAACAAACAAGCTGATTGTTTTTAATTTTTTCCAAGGTGATTAATTTTGTTTTCTCAAAACAGCATAAGAGGCTTTCATTGTGTATCTACTGGGTGGCTGTTATATGACGCTGATAGGTTAACTCATCGACCCGAAAAAGTATATGAGCAGCAATGGCGGAGCTTAGTATATTATTGGGGCACTCAGAAGGCACATGTATCAATTAATGTTGCTAGTTTAATTGGTGGCTGCTGCTATTAGAGATACTTTTGCATGGGTTTATTGAACTCTATTGTAATCTCATAAGCTGAGTTTGTTAATTAATAAATTATCTTGTGTTTGTGTTCATATATAATAGAAAAAAAAGTACGAAAAACAACGAAATTCGAAAGAAAAAGACATTAAATCACATAACTGGCAGAAAACCATTCTCAGTTGTTCGAGTAGAGGTATATAGTTTCTTTATATTTTAAATTGAAATTGTATATTTTGATTTTGTTATTTAATTTTAATTGTAATTATAGGAAACCAATAAGAAGAATGGAGTTCTTGCAACTCGCTTAGAGGTGTGGACGGCTGGGTACTCAAAGGATAACAAACCAAGTACTGATAAAGTTGTTGAGGTCATGGTATGTAGCTTGGTTGCTTCTCTCTCTCTCTCTCTCTCTCTCTTACTTTGTATTAACATGCAATTCCTTTTCATCCTTATTAGTTATTTATTTGTTGCTTTCTTGATAAATGATAATCACATTTTGAGTTT
Organism: Camellia sinensis; assembly: GCF_004153795.1. Lineage (NCBI taxonomy): Eukaryota > Viridiplantae > Streptophyta > Magnoliopsida > Ericales > Theaceae > Camellia > Camellia sinensis. The sequence continues at coordinate 262,882 of NW_021024591.1, forward strand.
GAGTTTATGTTCTGGCTCTATTGATAAATAACAGTTTTGATTATTTTTTTTTGGTTACAGTCATCTCAAGTGGATATTGAAGCTAACATATTTGGCCATATGCTAATTGTGATGCTTAAATATGATGTGATGAATGTTTATTCATTTGACCATATCTAAGTTGCTAATGCATTGTGATCAAGGAATCTTGTCTGCAAATTTTATAATTGAAAATCATGCTCTTTTTTTTTTTCTTTTTTTTGTGGTGAATTTGAAAATCATGCTTAGTAAATGCTTTAATGGAAAAAGTTCAACATTAGTCTCAAAATGGTAAAACAAGGAAGTTTAAATTAAGAATAGATTTTATCGTTCTTTAATTTGGAACAGTATGATTCATTTTTAAAATAGTTTACTTGCAAAATTGATCGAGAATAGTTTAGTTCTTTTTCTTTCTTTTTTGGTTTTTGTAGAAATGTTTATTTTTTTATATATATATATATTTTTCCATTTTTGATTGATGTATTTGATTTCAATTGCTTTCCAATTCTTAGCCATGAAAGCATGTGTGCTATACATAGCTTTGTATTGACAACAGCTATATTTTTAGGCCAAAGAAGAGGTAGAGCTCCCTGAGTACATTCTTGGAACTGTTTGACTGAATCGTGTGAAGCTCCACTCTGCTGTACCTTTTGAAGTTTGAAATATTTTGATGCATCAACATGCTTTGATCATCATATTTACAGAAATAATTGGCATTATTGTAACCGGGTGCATTTCAATGATTTCCAGATTCTGGTGTGGATGATTGTTCTTATAATTTGCACCAGACATTGAAAATTCAATCATAGATCACCCAACATTGGTTCCAATGAGTATTTATTCAATCTTAGATGCTATCTTCTCTATTTGGTTTTTCTTTTTCAGCCTTTGATTTTCTTGTAATGACTAAAGCTAAATACTCTTTCAAATTGAGATGATAACTTAAGAGAAGTCAAACCTTTTAAAAAATATATCTAGTTTTTATACCTAAATGGCAACGTTCTCATTAAGGAGTTATTTGAGATGATCCAAATAAGTATATTTTTTTTACTTTTAATGAAAAGATATAAAAATAAAAATAAAAATGTGATATGATCCAAATAAATAAACTTATTTAATTTATACCAAATAATACCTAAATTATTAATTTTTCCCTCATACCCCACTTCCTTTCATTCTCATTTATTTTTATTTTTATTTTTATTTCTTTGGGTTTGAAGAAAGTGGCCTTTCATTCTCACTTTTATTCTCTTTTCAACACACATCACACATTTATTCTCACCTTTTTTTTTTTTTTTTTTTTTTTTTTAATTTTCTTTCCCTTTTCTTATCTCAATATGATACAGATTGTTTGGTAATAGGGTTTCTAGAACTCATGATAAAGGTACAAAGGATCGGTAAATGCAAAATAGCAGTTCTTGAAATGGTATAAATTTGGTCGAGATATGAAAAATGGTGTGGAAATCAATACTCATTGTTTTGCCATGGCCAATAATGGATTTCGAACACGTTTCATTATTTAGATATCAATTTCGTAATATTGGCATTTTTTAAAATCAATTGATTCACCTATAATTCAATAAAGTCTTCTTAGTAACAATCTAATCATAGAGATGGAAGGAGTGCAAACGATTAACATGGTGATGAGTAATAAAAAAAAAGATTAAAGAAAAAATGATAGGCAGAGAAATGCTCGAAGCCTCGCCCTCTCCAACCTAGATAGGAGATTTTAATTTAAAAAATAAATAAATAAATAAAGTGGGTAAAATTTCTTAAAGCGTGAAAGAATTTACCCTTGGGTTATTACAATATGAGAGCCTCTTTTGTATGGGACCAATTAAAAATTTCCTTTGGTTTATATTGTCCTCTTCAGTGGTCCCACAGGTAGTGTTGTCTGATCAACAGCGAATTGTAATAGGAAATTAGGAATACCGCCTTTTGTCACCCACCATTACAATTTACAAGAATTCAAGATTTTAAAAACAAAAATTCCGAATAAATTTATTTTTTTAAGTATTAAATATTTTTAACACTATAAGTGTTATGATTTAATTTTTGGTGATAAAATTGAATATTTAGTAATAAATTATTAACCTTTTGAGACTAGAAGTTTGTCTTACAAGCAAATACTTTTGGAACCAACTTATGTTGACGAGACTAACTTTTAATGACAATCCTTTCGACAACTGAAATTAGTCCTTAAATATTTTTTGTAACAAAAATTATACATTTAGAGACCAAAAAAAAAAAAAAAGTTTCTAAAACTCTTGTATGTTGTAGAGCATGTTGATTGAAGCTAGAAAAAATGATGGGAGACTTACGTGTAGCTCCTAATAGATAGACTTATAGTCCAACACGTTTTATGATAATTAATGACATTTTTTATCAAACATTATTAAAAAATGTCACTAATTGTTAATTTTCAGTGACAGTTTGGAAATTGTGTCACAAAATATGTCACTAATTATAAGTTTTAGCGACTATTTAAAAAAATTGTCACAAAAAGTCACTAATTTCAACTTTTAGCGACAGTTTGAAAATTTTGTCACAAAAAACGTCACTAATTCTAAGTTTTAGTGACAATTTATAAAAACCATAATAACAAAAAGTCACTAATTGTCAATTTTTAGCGACACATGTAAAAAATGTCACGAAAATTATTTTTAGCGACAATTTTATAAGGATTTATTTTCAATAGGATTTGATGGAAATTAAATTTAACTAGTATTTATTGGTAGTTTACATATGGGGAGTTACATATAGGTCCTAATAGGTGGATTTATTATCCAATAAGTCCTGTAAGAATTAATGGTGTTTCATCAAATACTATTAAAAAATGTAACTAATTATTAATTTTCAGCTATAGCTTGAAAATTTTGTTACAAAAGCATTACTAATTATAAGTTTTAGTAATAGTTTAAAAAAATTGTCAAAAAAAGTCGCTAATTTTCTAGTTTCAACGATAGTTTGAAAATTTTGTTACAAAAGAGTCGCTAATTGTAAATTTTAGTGACAATTTATAAAAAATTTGACAAAAAAGTCATTAATTATCAATTTTCAGCGACATATGCAAAAAATGTCATAAAAAATTATTTTTAGCGACAATTTTACTATGACTTATTTTCAATAGGACTTGATTGGAATTAAGTCTAACTTTTGGATCTATTGATAGTTTAGAAGCCTATTTTTTAGATTCAATAAATGTGTAAGTAAGATAATTAAAATATATATAAGATAGAAAAATAATATAGGAGTGATTAGTTGATTGATTATTGGGTTTGAAAAGTGAATTCAATTTTTTAGTTAGAATAGTACTGCTCTTCAAGTTATGGTGGCTTTAATTAATGAATGCGAGAAGATTCTTTGAAAGTCTAGAGGCGTTGTTCGGGTTTATAAGGCTCATTACAGATTTTGTTTCAATGATTTTAATCATTTATTTTTTTTAAAAAAATATTATGTATCATCTATAAAAAAAAATAAAAAAATTAGGTCATTCTAAAAATTATAACGTATTTATTTTATTAGGTTTTTCTTTAAAAGAAAGAACAAAGGAAAATTATATCAACAGCCCCTGCATTTTGTCGTTTGTGTCATTTTAGTCCTTATAATTTTAATTAACTCAATTTTAACTCTTAATTTTAGTTTTTGCATCAATTTGATCAAATTGATAACAACGCTAAAGTTTTTGATAGAACTAAATTAATTGATATTAACTTACTAAATTGATTAAATTTATAATTTTAAACATCACACATTCTACTTGTACACATATGAAAAATACCAACAATTAAAATCAACTGGACTGATAACATCATTTTCGTTGCCCACAAGTACATCACCAACATTGTCACCCAAAGTTTCTGCAGCTATTAAATTTTTCTCTCTAAAATATTTCTTTTCATTCATAGAATGAAAAATTCCAAAAACAATAAACAAATCAATTTAATGTCTTCCAAAATAGAGAGGTCAATCCAGCCAATCCAAAACACAGTCATCATCACCTTTTCACATTTAATTTTCTTTAAGGTAAAGAAAGATATAGATAATTTTAAAGAGAAGTGGATCATTAGTAAGAGTGAGGATCCCCTCCTTGACTCTTCTCCTTCATTTCCTCCGTGTAATGGCTGAGATTAGCCGTTGCAGATCCAACGGCTAAAAAAAAAAAAAAATTCTAAAATTGCAATTTCAATTTCTCACCCAAACGAAAATACAGGTTATACAGCTTTTGTGTATCATTCTCACCCAATCCCTTTCGAGCTCACCCTCTTTCTCCTCCACCGAACCCACCCTCACCGGCGACCCACCTTTACCGGCGACCCATCCCCGACGACGGCGAGAAGCTCTTCAAACCCAACCGGCCGACGCCTTTCCTTGATTCTCCTTATACATGCAAGCTCTCTCTCTCTCTCTCTCTCTCTCTCTCTCTGTTTTAGGAATGAGATTTTGACTATGCAATGCTTCATGACCTGAACTTGGTTCAACCTATTTTTTATTTTGTATTTGATTTCATAAATTAGGGCTTTTTCATAAATATATAATTGTTAAGTGAAGCTATGAATTGGTTTCCAATAAATTTAATTCTTTTCGCTGTTCTTTTTATTTTCTCTGCCCTTTTTTCTTGTTTGAAATTTCAATGACAGATAGTTGAAACAGGGGATTTTGCCCACATCTAGCTTATGAAATGAAATTATCATTACAAAAGCTTGGTTGGTTCAACTGAATGTGATTGTCTATGATCTAAATCAAGTGTTTGATTGAATAATATTAATCCAAGTCAATAGTGTGGGTTTTTCCCCATTATCTTTGAAGTTCCCAGTCTGTTGTAAATTCTTTGGGATTTGGAGGCATTAGAATAATATAGATAATATGATTTAATGACTTGATAATGACATTTAGAGCTAACAGTGTGGAAACTGTTCATAGAGTTTTCAGGTTGTAACATTAACAGTGTCTTTGTTCTTGGTATTCATAAACATTTATTTTTCCTGTCTGGAGTTTTCAGTTTGTAACATTATCAGTAATCATTCCTGGATTATAGGTGGATTGATTTTTCTTTTCTTTTAAAATTTGATTTTATTTTCAAACAACCATATAACCTTATATGATTTATCTGTAGCTAAGATGAAAATTTATATGGCTTTTCAATTTCGTTTTGATATGGATATGGAAATTGAGAATGATTGTGCTTGGAAGCCAAAACAGAGAATGACATTTGATTTGGAACAATGCGTGTATGATTTTTATAATGCATATGGAGAAAGAATGAGGTTTAGTATAAGAAGGGATTATTCTAAGAAGAACAAGTTCACTAGCCAACTTATTTGTAGACTTTTGGTTTGCAACAAGGAGGGATTTCAGAAGGTTAACGAGCGAGACCCATTGGCAGAAACTAGAACTGGTTGTGAGGCTCGACTTTATGTTAAATTAGATAAGTGTACTGGGAAATTTGTTGTGACGGATTTCGAAGAAAAACACAACCATGATCTTGTATCACCCAAGTGTGCCCACATGTTGCCGTCACAAAGAAAGATAACAGCTATCCAAGCAATTGAGTTAGATTTGGCAGCACAATCTGGTCTTCGTTTAGGCCAGTCCTTTGAACTCATGGGTCGGGAAGATGGTAGGGGGCATTGTCTTGGGTTTACGAAATCAGATAAAAAAATTATTTGAGAACCAAAAGATAACAAAGTTTAGCATATGGGGAAGTAGACAATGTGTTGCAATACGTTAAAGAAAAATCTTTGCATAATCCTTCTTTGTTTTTTTTTTTTTTTATGCTTTCCAGTTAGATAATGAGGAGCAAATTACGAATATGTTTTGGGCCGATGCACAAATGATCATGGATTATGCCCAATTTGGTGATGTTTTCACATTTGATCCGACTTACAAGTTAAACAAAGAACATAGACACATTGCATCTTTTGTAGGATTCAACCATCATAGGGAAACAGTTATAGTTGGTGTAGCCTTGTTCTATGATAAGACCGCCAAATCATTTGTATGGTTGTTTCAAACTTTTCTAGAGGCTATGTCAAGAAAAGCACCAAAAACTTTGTTCATCGATCAAGATGCTGCAATGGCTAAAGCCATACCTATTGTTATGCCTGACACGAGTCACTGATTGTGTACTTGGCATTTGCTGCACAATGCATTTAAACATGTTAATTATTTGTTCCAAGATAAGGGGGGTAAAGGGTGTACTAAATAAATTCTTGTTTGACATTGAAGATGAAAATCAATGGAAGTTAGAGTGGGCTGAAATGCATAAATATGTTGTGCATGATAACCATTGGTTGAAATTGACTTTAGTGGTGAAAGAAAAATGGGGTTGGCCATATGTTAGATCAACATGGGCTGCGGGAATGAGTACCACACAACTTAGTGAATCTTTTAATGCTTTTTTGAAGGATTACATTCGTTCTGATTTTAATTTAAATGAATTCTTCATGCATTTTGAAAGGGTACTTTATGAGAAATGATACAAGGAGTTAGAAGCGGGATATGCTTTGTGCCAAAGGTGAAAGCGACTATAAGAATGTTAATTCAAATGAGTAATGTGTACACAAAAAAGATTTTTGAAGAATTCCAAAATGAGTACTTTTGATCCATTGAATCGGACATAGAAGCAATTGAATATACCGAGGCTTGTACCATTTTCACAGTTGTTGATGTTGGTAGAAAACATACAAGGAAAGTGAAGATGGAGAAGGATGGCTCTTTGGGTTGTAGTTGTACAAAGTTTGAAAGGGAAGGAATTTTGTGTTCTGACTCTTAAAACGTTATTAGAGACATATTGAAGATGAAGGAGGTTCCTTCACAATACATTGTAAAGAGGTGGACCAAACAAGCAAGAATGGAACTGTGAAGGACATTAAGGGGAATAACATTCAAGTTGATGTAAAATTCCAACAAGCCTCGCAATATAAGACATTGATGACCGCTTTTAGAGCAATAGCATGTAAAGCTGTTGAAACTAAAGAAACCTATCATTTTGCAATTGCACAAGTCGCTACATTAGGTGCAAATGTTGAATGCAAGTTAAGTGCTCATTTTGGTATTGAAAATGAAGTACGTAATGAGGATGAAACCCAAAGCTTTGAAGTGGATTGCGAAGATGACAATCATATTGTGCAACCAAAAGGCTTGAAGAAAAATGTGACAACTAGTAAGGACAAAAGGAGAGTGAAAGGTGGATTCGAAGTGGCGTTGGTAGCAAACTCAAAAAATAAAAAAATAAAAAAAAATCCATGCTAACAGCTTGGCTTCTTCACAGTCTATTGGAGGTCCAATAGTGAGACCGTCTCCATTATCTATTGGAGGAGATGTCTATATTCATCAACATGTTCCTCCTCTTCATCCTCTTAATCCATCTGTTGCCACAGATGATAATTCCGTGCCTCCTTCGTTGATGTATCCCACATATCATGTAAGTGTTAGTTTCAGATTTTATTATTTTGTTGTGGGTATAATATGACACTTTATGACTCATTGTGAAGCCTAATTTAATGTTGTCCTTGTTGTAGTCAAACAATTTGTGTAAGATGTATGTTGTGCCAAATTGTGTGCCAAATTCAATGCCTCAACGATATTATGGTCAACCAACATTCCAATCAGTAGGTGAAGGTTCATGTGGACATGACATTGGGGTTTGCTATTTTGAAGAACCAAATAGTCCAATATGTAGTCAGGTTATTTCATTAACTTTGGCAATGGATATTGCATTTTTTGTACATTGTTTGGCCCTTTGCTGCTATGTGTTGTTAATGTTTTTTTGTTTGTTTGTTTTTGTTGTCTTAGGCTATCAACGGGCACAAACAGGTGGAATGCACTACAAATTTCGGTAATAGCAGCACATAAATTTCATTGTTTATGAAACTACCATATCCATCTGTTGTTTATGAAACTGCTGTCCCTCCGTTGCTCAAACTGCTACTGTCCATCTGTTGCTAAAAGTGTTACTATCCTTGTTGCTTATTGTGTTGCTGTCCATGTGTTGCAGCAACTGTTGCTGGCCCTGGCCATATTTTGCTGTTGTCCATTTTTATCTTGCTTAAGTTATTTTTTATGTGAACATGTATGAGGTTCTTTGGTGTGAAACTAAAATGTTGCTGATTTAAAGTTGGAGAATATTTTTTAATTTAGTTTAGTATGGAATGTACTTAAAGCAGTGCAAAAGTTATTGAAGTTGGCCTGAAATTAGTGTTGTATATAGAAGTGATTTTTATTGTAAAGTACATTAGGATACTGTTGAAATTGTGCTTTACTGTTGATTCTACCGTTTGTATCCCCTAATTGGAGTCATGATAGTGGTGGTCCTTTTCTCTCTTGCATGTGATATGCTGAGAGGTTTTCTCTTGCGTGTGATACGCTGAGAAATTTCCCTTTTCTCTCTTGCATGTGATATACTAAGAGGTTTTCTCTTGCGTGTGATACGTTGAGAAACTTATCTTTCCTCCCTTGCATGTGATATGCTGAGAGGTTTTCTCTTGCGTGTGATTACGCTGAGAAATTTGCCTTTCCTCTCTTGCAGGTGATATGCTGAGAGGTTTTCTCTTGCGTGTGATTATGCTGAGAAATTTGCTTTTCCTCTCTTGCAGGTGATATGCTGAGAGGTTTTCTCTTGCGTGTGATTACACTGAGAAATTTTCCTTTCCTCTCTTACGTGTGGTATGCTGAGAGGTTTTCTCTTGCGTGTGATTATGTTGAGAAATTTGCCTTTCCTCTCTTGTGTGTGATACGCTGAGAGGTTTACCTTCTTCCTCTCCTATGTGTGATACACAGAGAGATGTTGTGTGTAAGACTCCGGGTATTCTCAGTAGTCACTTTTAGCCTTCTCCGCATGAGACGCAATGAAAATTGCATAATTTTCTTACATCCTTTCTGCATGAAATGTAGTTAGATTTGTATTCACTTGCTTAAAACTGTTGCATGGTATGCTTCATTATAGTTTTCTTTGCATGATCATAAGTTATGTTCAGCTTCTTGCATCGGCAGTTGCATTTTGCCCCTGCCTGTGGGCACATCTGTGTTATTTTGTATGTTTGTCTAAGTCTTCGGCCTTGTCAAAAATGGGACGTCTCTGGGCTTTGACATTCACTCCCGTCACTTATGACTTTCGAGTTCTGTCAAAGAGGGGCAACTGTAGACACTCCATTTTTGACCGACCTTGAGACTCATACGTCACCAGTTGAGCGCTCGGTGATATTGCATATTGTGCTTGTTCAGAAGTTTCAGAGTCTCGGCTGCGAGCCTTGCCTCCGGACTTCCGGACTCTTTTGTGCTTTGCCTCGGTTTGTGAACCAGGCTCTGTTTTCTCTATTTTCTCTTCCCGAAGGGAGGGAGAGGTCTCGTAGATCATCTCTCAGTGGCCATAGGCTACGTTTCGTGGTCGTAGGCCGTTTTGCCCATTTGGAGTCCGGTTTTCGGTTTTTCGGAGCAGTTGGCCGTGTGCATCGGTTCGGGACCGCTTAACCACCTCCGTTTGCTCTAGTTTTTGGCATGCATCTTATTTACTCCCTTTTGAAGGACACTACGCTCCGAGAGACCAACTTCGTGGTCAGACACCACTTCCGGTGCCTAACAGCCCACTTTCGGGGCCCCGAACTGCGTGTTTTGGCTCCCGAACCTTCATTCTGCATTTTTGGGCTCCGACCCGAACTTGAGATAGTCATATTTTGAGGTCCTTTTTATGTTTGATTAAGGACCTTTTGCTGTTTGAGATCTCCTACTGCCACTTGCTTCTTTACCCCTCTTTTAGGCCTTTTCTTGCATGATAGTTTAGGCCTACTTGTATTTATTTTCGTGGCTTGTCATAAACTACAAAGTGTCTTATTTTGAGTCCCTCTTCAACTTTGTTAAAGGCTCTCTTTGGTTTGAGATCTCCTACTATCACTTTCCCCTTTATCTCCCTTTTAGGCCAATTTTGGGGGGAAATTTGAATTTCATTTCCCCCCCATTTTCCCCCCTCTTTTCCACCCTCTTGTGTCTATATAACAAACCCCCCAGCTGTGTTTTAGGGGTTAGAAAATTGTTTGAAGCATTACACTCACAACATCCCTCTCCCTCTCTTCCAAGACTCCAAAATCCTTTGTTCTTGGACCATTTTTACACTACAACCCCTAGCCTATCACCTCCATTACTCATTTTAGTACCTTGGAGGACATTTGAAGAGGTTGAAAGCTCAGATTTTTGGACTAAAAGTTGCTGGAAAGTTGTTCTTCAAGGGTGAGTCCCTATTTCCCTTAAACTTGCACTTTTTTGCATGATTGTTTAGCTTTACTTGCAAGTATTTTTGGACTTCGATCCAAACTGAAAAAGATCATATTTTGAGGTCATCTTCATGTTTGATTAAGAACTTTTTTGTGTTTGAAGTCTTCTTCTCCCCCTTTGTTCTTTACCTCTCTTTTAGGGCCTATTCTTGCATGATATATTAGCCCTATTTTTAAGCATTTTTGGGCTCCAAGATAAACTGTAAAGAAGCTTAGTTTGATCCCTTCTTAAACATTATTGAAGGGCTCATCACTGTTTGTGGCTTTCATTTGCCACTTGCCTTTGTATCTCCCTTTTGGCCATATTTTTGCATGATTTGTTAGCCTCTTTTGCTTCTATTTTTGGGCTCTGGTACGAACTACAAATGACCTTATTTAGACCCTCTATTCATGTTTCATTAAGGGTCTTTCACTGTTTGAGGCACCCTTTTTATACTTTGTGTTATAACTCTCTTTTTGGCCTTATTTTGCATAGCATTTTGAGCATTCTTGTACACTGTTTTGGGTCTGGCCACCAACTATAAAGTACTTCATTTTGAGGCCCTCTTCAACTTTGTTGAAGGGCTCTTGGCCATTTAGGGCCTGCAGCTGTGACTTGCTTCTTTATCTCACATTTAGGACCATTTTTGCATATTGGTTTAGCCCTATTTGTGTTCATTTTTTGGTCTTTCTTGAAACTGTAAAAATGCTTATTTTGGGACATCCTTGAATATTTCTTCATGCTTCATGATCAAAAAATGCATGCTTTGTATAGCTATAGGTCATTGCGCATGCCTAGTTTTGCATTTCGAGTCTCATTTCATGCATCGGGTGTCATTTTGCCATCTTTCGGGGCTTTTTTGCATCACTTATTGCCTTTGAAATTTGCATGCTAGTATGCCATATTCCATGCCTTGTTAGAGTGGCATTCGGTGCCTAGGATCGGTCCTCGATTTGCGTGCATGTGTGCACGCATTTCGATAGTCTCATTTCCATCTAATGGCCTCTTATGTGAGCATGGCTGAGGTCCACTCATGTTGGTGTAAGTCCATCTTCATCATAGCATTGCGTTAGCCATTTTCATTTTCATAGTATGCGATATGC